>JAMKCH010019994.1:0-21799 GCA_023653785.1 Ophioderma brevispina | reverse complement strand
TACAATTTTTAAAGACCTTCTCTGCACAGCCATGTAAACCATACACTAAATATAGTTTATCTGTTTGTACATTGTGGCTACACACTCACCAAAGATTAACTAGGAATGTATTCAGCCGATATGGAGAGATTGTAACTGTGGACAGACCTGCTACAAAAGCTATGCCTTCATCCAATTCCAAACACCTGGTCCGGTTGAGGCGGCATATCGGGATGGCCTGCTTGATGGATTTAGGCAGTAAATCAATGCATCATATTAATGGAAAGACGATTACTTTAAGATTCGTGACTAGGCACAGGAAAAAAAAACAAACAGTTCAAATTGAAATTAACTGAAGATTGTAATTGGGTCCTTAGTCATAATTGTGTTAATTGCAGTAACTCCCCACCCATACTGTCTTAAATCTGAGATGTTTTAATTGCCGAGCTATTGGTTAGGGCAAGTTACAACTTTAAAAAAAAAAACGAGTGAATTCTGTGCGCTTTTTGTGATTCCTGAAAAGGAATCTAGCAAGCTTTTTCAATGAAGATACTTTTTGGGTTGGTTACATGGATTTTTGGTCCCCCGCCACTTATGTTGGCGAGGGGTACTATAGAAATGCTCTTCGTCTGTGCGGTTTTGTGTGTGTCCCCGCGTTCTTTGATCGAAGAAGGGGGTGTCCAGCTTTGCAACATAGAATGTATCTCAAGTTAGCGTTGGTCCTGGATCTGAAGTGGGTCCTGTGTCATGGGTCAAAGGCAAATATGGTCAAAAATAGGGTTAAATTGCTACAAACCTTGTCCACACGATATCTTTTTATCAAGCAAGTATGGGTGTCCAACTTCGCACCATAGATGTCGCTCAAGTAGCACGGATGCGTCGAGATGGGTCATGTGGCATGGGTCAAAGGTCAAGATGGTCCAAAAATAGGGTCAAATTTTGCTCAAACTGGGCTTAAAATTGCAATACGCCTTGGCTTGTAACACTATATCTTTTTATCTTAAGCAAGTATGGGTGTTCCATCTTCGCACCATAGATTCACTCAAGTAGGGCGGCGGAATGATTGTTCAAGATGGGTCATGTGGCATTGGTCAAAGGTCAATATGTCAAAATAGGGTCAATTTGGTCAAAAATGGGATTAAATTGCTATAGCCTTGGCAATTGTGTAGCAAGGATGATGAAACTTAGTGGGTTGGTGGGTCACATTCAGTGCCGAAAATTAAGGTCTTTCAAGGTCATGCGGGGTCATTCAGGTCAAATGGAATTAAATTGCTGATGCCCTTGTCAATTGTGGTAGGATGATGAAACTTGGTGGGTTTGTCAACCCATTCCGTGCAACCAACAAGATATTGAAGTCAGGGCAGGTTATGCGGGTTATTCAGGTGGGGGGGTCGGAGAGTTGGGATAAATTGCTATAACCCTTGACAAATGTTGTAGGATATAACGTTGTGGGTGTAGTCAACATTCATTGCCCAAAAATTTGAAGGTCATTTCAAGTCATGTGGGGTCATTCAAGGTCAACCACTAAGTATGTGATAGGATGATGAAACTTGGTTCGGTGTGGTCAGCATTCAGTGCCAAAAAAATTGAAGGTCATTCAAGGTCAATGTGGGGTCATCCAAGGTCAAATCACTAACGATGTGGTATGATGAAAGTTGTGGGTGTGGTCAACATCATTGCCAAAAATTGATGGTCATTTCCAAGGTCAATGTGGGGTCATCAAGGTCAAATCCATACACATGGGTAGTATGGTAATGAAAACTGATGGTGTAGTAAGCATTCATTGCGAAATTTTGAAGGTCACTTCAAGGTCGTGGGGTTATCCAAGGTCAACTAACTCAACATGTGTAGGTCCATGAAACTTTTGTGATGTTTCAACATTTCTAAACCGAAAATTGTGAGGTCATTCCCAGGTCAAGTAGGTGTCATCTAAGGTCAAATAACTCCAAGATAGTTGTATGGTCACTGTAGTCAACATTTGATACCTTCAAATTGGCAACTGCATGCAGCAGCCTCAGTGGTTGAGAACGCAATTATTTCCATCACAATTCTCCGTGATTCTTTAAAATTATATTTCCCTCATTACTATCCCGACGGGCGGGGGACCTTTGTGGTTCGAGAACCGCCTTGTAAGTTTGTAGCATACATAGTCAATGGGATTTTGAGGTTAAATAGTTATTTCCACTATTTGCCACATAAAACTAATGACAACTATGTAAACATGCACATTTGCTAGGATATAGGGCCTCCCTTTGTCAAACCATAGGTTTCCAAAATAACCAAGTTCATGATAAAGAAAAAATGTCTTTTACCGTGCAGAGGGCATGTAGTCACTAATTAGCACAGCTAAAACTTTCACCTACTGGTTTAAAATTATTTATAGAAACAGAATCACCTCTTTCACACAATGCTACATGTTAATAAGTACCACACATGCCACATGCTGGATTGCTGGTATGAAAACACCCCATTACCAACTTCACAGGTATTAGTAATCGAAGTAACAAATTCAACAGCATTGGCTTGAACTTAATCACTCATTTCACTCATGTTTGGGCTCCATTCTTCATTCTATTCTACTTTTGTGTCTTAAAGTGCCTTCAGTGCTTTGCTGCTGATGTCCTTGGGTACAATAAGCAGATGTTCTTTGTGAAGGGTTAGAATTTGGCTTGCCGCTGATGAACTGTGATCAGGTCACGCGTCTTCATGCTATCTTAATAGCTCATCATCCAAGCTGTAATAGCCCATTAATCTGTCAGTCTGTTGTTGCCTATGACTGCGCGAGTGGTTTGGAATGACTTCAACCTGACAGTCTCTAGGATTTTGTTTGTGTCGCCTCCTGATAGGCAGGAAGACACATAGGATAACTTTGTCCACTGTTTGTTTGTTGTGTGATTCTGTTGGGGTGGTGTGTGTTTTGTTGATGATGTCTGTTGTTGTGAAAGGTTAACATTTGCTTGTAATATAATATCCGCATACTTTGATGGATTTACACCAAAACTTTGGGTCACAGGTGAAACATGGCATCCCCATTTTTTTGATGAGGATCCAAAGGTCACATCCCGAGGTCAAAGGTCACATACCGAGGTCAAAGGTCCATGATTAGGGTCAAGTTGTAAAATAGGCTGAAATGTAAAATTGACCTCATGTGAAAATTTGAAGTTCAAATTGGATACCAAACTTGCGTCCATAGGTGCAATGTGATCCCTCATTTTTTGATGATGTCAAAGGTCACATACCAACATCAAGGTCATGTGAGTCAAGTTGTAAAATATGTCAAACATGTAAAATTACCTCAGTTGAAAAGTTGAAGTTCAATTGGAACCAAACTTGGTTTTTTGGAAGTTTTGACTGTCGACCTGCGCGTCATTAGGATTTTTTTTTTGTGTCGCCTGCCCTAAGGCAGGAAGACACCAAAATATGATCACTTTGTCCACTGTTGTTGTATGTTGTTGATGTCTGTTGTTGTGGTTGTTGATGATTCTGTTGTTGTGTAAAAGGGTTAACATTTTCTTTGTAAATATCCGCATACTTTGAATGGATTTAAACCAAACGGGGTCACAGGTGCAACATGGCATCCCCCATATTTTGCGTGAGGTCAAAGTCCATACCGATAAAGGTGCCCTAACCGAGGTCAAAGGTCATGTGAGTCAAGTTTGTAAATAGCTTGTGAAATTGACCTGCAATGTGCAAAGTGAAGTCAATTGGAACAAACTGGAGTCATAGTGCAACATGAGCCCTCATTTGTTGATGTGTCAAAGGTCCCATACCAACATCACAGGTCATGTGGGTCAGTTGTAAAATATGTCTGAACATGTAAAATTAACCTCATTTGAAAAGGTTGGAAGTTCAATTGGTGACCAAACTTGGTTTTGAGTTTTACGTGCACCCTCATTTGTTTTGAGGTCAAAGGTCACATATAGGTCTTCACAAGGTGATTTTTGGCCTTATCATTCACAAACCGCAACGTACATCCGACTTTAACGGTTGGTGTTACGGTTGTTGGATCTTGCAAGATGATCTCTCCAATGTAATCATGCTTTATATAAAACACAAGTCAAGACTTTTCCTGGTTTTGCAGAAAACATTTGATGTCCGCTAAAAGGCTGGAAATTTTTGGTTGAATGTTCATTTAATATGGACAGTATATCCATTAGCTAGATTTGTTCAAATATTTACAAGCTCATTTGACTCATTTTTAAGAAATATGTCCATGAAATAGAACCAAGTACTTTTCCATAAGTAAACACACATATCCCACTGTGGGAGATTCTGATATAGTCTTTGACACAGAATTATAACTTCCAAATTGAAGCTTCAGTTGAATAAGTTTTGCGTGAAGGCCTCCACTGGGTAGTATAGGGGGTTCCAAATGGATTAGCCATTGCTCCTTAAGGTGGGTTTTCATACTTCATGTGTTAGATTCATCCGTTGCATAGCCTTTTGAACATGCTATTCACACTGGATGCCTGAACATATGATGCCGACTTGTAATATGGGTACAGATCATGGATACGGGTACAGGTTCAGGTCCAAGATGTGGGTATGGTCGCAACACCTGACAAAGTCATGGTAACGGGTATGGGTCCAGAGACATGATCGCAATCTTACAGTCAAAGTGTGACGCCAATTTAGTAGATAATGGGAGGAGGCTGGTGTAGTGGGCTCTCCACTCGCCTTTACCATTCGGCCTGGGTTCAATCTCCCTTTGGAGCCTGGAATTTGTTTGCCGTTCCCATACTGTCTCGCATGTTTTCTTCAGGAACTTTGGTTTCGCTTCTCTTCAAATTGGACTTCTGCCCATAAAGCCTTCCTTAATCATTCGGGATTTACTTGTTGTTATTGTAGCAGCCCAGGCATCTCACGGTGATGTCCTGAGCACTTCGGTGCATTTGTCGCATGTTAGAAGAATTAAATATTATTGTTATATTGACCCCTTTGCATTCCCACATGAATTGTGCCAAGCCAACGTCATCACTGTTTTGTATCATGGTTCAAGACATGTTAGATATTACCATTTTATCTCACATCAATCCTATTGATTATATAATTTCCTTTCAGGAAATGACCAAAGTGATTATAGTGTTTGCATTAGCATAATAGGGGATTCTTGGAGACAAGGATGTGAAGGATTTCTTGAGCACATTTGGGAAAATAGCATTGCTGAGACGATACCAGGAACACATATTTGTTGAGTATAGGACTTAGTGCATATGAACAGATGAAACTGATTGGAAAGCAGAACATCAAAAATAAGTTGTCCGAGGTCCAAGATGGACTAAGGCACAACAAAGGTGAATTTCTTTTCCTTTTATAAAATGTAAACAAACGGGGAATCCCCAGGTTAGCAACCTTGGAATTTATGATCTGTGGCTGCGCTATTTCGCTATAGACATCATAAAAACATGGGCTACTCGGATGTTGTGGGCAGCCATTACAATTTTATCCTGTATCTTATATCATGTATCCATTCTATACCCCGTTTTTCCTAAAACTTTCCCGGTCATTCGACAAAATCTTACACCCAACGATGACAGTTTGAAATTTATTTTCCTGTAGCTGCGATTTTGCCGTTTCGATGGTAAGGAACAGGTGAACTCTGGTGAGTACTTTGGCAGCTCCAATTGCCACTTTTCAGTCGGAAGTCGGCAACATTGGCGAGATGGAAGCGAGGATAATCCCCTGGGCGTGTGGCCTAATTGTAGACATTACGCTAAAGATGCTAATTAAGGAAATCCCCGTTTTAGATTTTTGTAGGCTGGTTAGCTGGGGGGTGTTTGGGATTTTAAATAGAAGGGGTCCAATTAGGAAAGAGGGTGGAATGGGTTGTTATGCTATTTTCCAAATTATTTTTCACTTAACATTCTTTTTTTAATTTACAGGCCCCTAGAATTAGCAATGATTATTTCACTGGAGTAAGCCTAAGTCATTAAATTAGCACATAAAAATTTTTTATGATAAAATTAATCTATTCTAACATAAATATAAAAATACCTGGTTTGTGTGCATATGGTGGTAGGAAGCAATTAGAATTCAACAGAACAGCAGAGAATGTTCTGGAGTTTACTTTGAGTCTGAGGAGATCGACTAGCTAGGCCCAATTTGATATTGTCTGACAAGGTGGCGCACTGCTGCATAAGTACACAGTCAGTGGGTAGGTGCTATCAGAACCCAAATCCATAGAGTGCATACATGGAAAGTTGGAGGCATTTCCAGGTCAGATAAATGGACTATATTTAGCACATGACTCAGATAGAGAGGACCAGATACTTATTAGTATTGTTTGAGAGGATATATACAAGCCCTGGTGAGAGCAGATGAGGCAGAGTATTACAAACATTTACTCCCCAAGTTTAGCAGAGGATAGTGACACCTAGTTGCTCAAGTTGACAGCTACAGTAATCGCAGTCAAATATATTCTGTAGTGGACATTGTTATAGTAGTTCAGCTCCAGTAGTTTTGGCCGACTGGTAACCGTCATTCGTATTCCGGGCCTGAATTATCCAAGGATAAACAAGCTACAGCAATTTGGGACTTATATGTGTCGACCTCCGAGCTTCGGAAGTCATTAGCGAGCTGGTTTTCTTCAGTAAGGACATGTCTTCCATGGACACGTCCCACATTGGAAATTAAAGTTTTTGCGCTGGCATATTCGCCAGGACTTCCTTGCAAGTTCTGCATCTTATAGTAATCTTTGAGCAAGCCGCGTTAGCGAAACACCAGGTAGTACGTGTAGTCGTCATTAATTAAACAAACTTTGATGATAGATTAATCGTTGAGTATGATACTAATGGCTGTTTGAGGGAGATTGATAGACACACAATTAAACATAAATACTTGTTTGAAAATTGGTAATCAGTTCACAAGTATTGTATAGTTATTCAGGAGTTGAATCGAAGTTTAAGGGGGGGGGGGGGTGTTTTGGCCTTGGTGGGCGGCCGGGGTGCTCCTGTGGTATTCTGCCCCCCCCCCATTTTTCCCCCCTGAAAAATTAGGATTTTACATAGGCCATATACTAGATAACAATATGCTTTCCCCCTGAAAATATATGTGCCCCCTTTTCCCCCGCCCCTGAAAAAAAAACGGGCTAAGCACTGCATATTGTAAATAACCTAGTTTTTAAAAAAATACACAATGAAAAGAAAACATCTACCACCATCGCCACCATCACCCATCATCATCATCAAAATAATTCAAAAGAATATTGCTATTATTAATAATACACAAAACAGTTTTTTTCAGTAGGTGTGGGTTTTGAGTCATTTTTCCAAATTTGTATTTGATTATGCTGACAAACGCTGCATTCTGAGAAAACATGAAAAAAATGTCTCAAAGACTCGACAAAAAATCATGTACTATGAGCTATTGGCGCTCATGCCGATTTGAGCCCTTTCTGGAAAATCATTTTAAACTTGATAAAAATTAATGCATTTTTGCAAAATTATTTAAAAACATATGGAAACGGTTATTGTTGGCCCCCACCTAATAACTTATTTGTAAGAACAAAAATACTTTAAGGTTGGTGCGGAGAGCTACAATTAACACCACATAAGACACAAACTTCATAAATGTATGGTTGGAACAGTTTCTGGAAGTGCTGAAAATAATTGATAATTTAAGTATTACCTCGGTCTTATGATGCACCAGTGGACAGCAAACAGATGTTAAAATATCAATGAAAATTTCTTGCTTGGAATCTCAAAACTATGTCAGATAAGGTGGTCATTGATAGGTGTAAAGCAATAAAAGTATGAATGTAGAAGAAATAATGTAGGTGATGAAAGGTGACTAGGGAATTACTAGGAAAATTAATCGCCAGTGGTGGCACCAAGATCTTTTTTGGGGGGAGGGGGCAGTTATTAGGGAAAGAAATTTGGAGGGGGAAGGTGAAGAAAAATGGATTTGCTAGAAGTGTGTGAAAAATTTTAATGGTCAAATATATGACATCAGATTTGTTGAAATGCGCATGAAACATGCAAGACAATTTGCTCAGGTAATTTGATTATTGATAGTCACTTTGATAAGGTGAGGCTCAAGTTCGGGGGAAACTGGGGAGCAAGGACACATTTGGGAGAATCCTCATTTCCCTGCCCCCTCTATATTCCCCCACCACACCCCCTGTGCTGTCACTGATTAGTAGGAATTTATGTCCCTGTTACAAGCAGTATCTTATTCCCAATCTTATTACAAAATATAGCCATCAAAAATTAATGTGCATCTGGGCAATTTCAAACTGGCAACCTCATTATTGTCCTGCACTGTCTGACTGTCCAGGCAGGATAACAGCAGCCCGGAAGTCAGCCCCCATAATCCTTTGCGCGCAAACCATATTATCGACTGGTGAAGTTCGTGTTGACCCCATTTCTTAGTTTGTCACCGTGGAGGTAACTTACAGTCAAGTGTAAAAAAAAAAAAAAAAAAAAAAACTGGCAACCAAAGGTAATTCCATGCAATGTGGTGAGGCATTGGGACTCAGCTTCTCACTGTGTGGAAATCACTGACTTGGTAAGCCACTAAAATATCTTTTTATGGGTTAATTCAGTGACATATTATCTTAATTCTCATATTTCTTTTCATGTTGAAACATACTCTTTCACTAAGTTGATTTAAAATCATCTATTTGAAAGATTTACAAAAAATGATTTGTTCCTACCCATGAGAAATATCTTCTGATTGGTCACAAATGAAATTATGTGATTTATGTGAATGGTGGTAGGGCTGAAGAGGACTAGAGCTTAAAATATTTGAAAGCTATATTTCAATTGGTTATTGACATGAAGGTGAGATGTAATTAGCCAATCAGAAATGCTGTATGAAATGCAGGTAGAGCTCAGGGGTTATCAATCTCACATAAGTTATGGAGTGCATAAATATACCCTTCCCACCTTTGAATCTTTCTTTATTTTGTGTGCAGAGGGCACATATGGATTGCTTTGGTAGTGTGTCTGTGTATCTGTCTGTCTGTGTGTGTTTGTGTGTCTGTGGTCAAAATGTTCCCTGAACATAATTGCCCACTATTTCCACATAAGTACGCATATTTTCATGATACTTGCACACAATTGACCTTGGGTAGTGACCTACATGTTAGTGGCCTCATGTGACCTTGGAGACCTAGTGTGACCTTGGAGACCTTGTGTGACCTTGGATACCTCATGTGACCTTGGTGATCTCATGTGACCTTGGTGATCTCATGTGACCTTTGGCCCCATTCACAAGTCAAAATGTGCACCCTATACTCTGGAAACCTAGAGGTACAAAGTAATCAATAAACTCCCACACAAGTCTCATAAGGAATGCTTGGTTTGTCGACTTATACGACCAGTATTTGGTGTATCAGTGTAAGAGATTTGTTTTGTTCGTACATCATGCGCTGTGTCTAAAATCGCGCGCGATTTCATGGATTTCGACTGCGCCTAAGAGCATATAAGCATGTTTGGTAGTAAGGCGCGATAATGCTGCACAGCGCATCGATTAAAGACACATTCAGTGATTTGCTAAATCAGAAAATCGACAAAATCATCAAAAATCAGATTTTTGCACGTATGTAACAAGTACAGGTATCCTAACATACCCTGTAAATGATAAGACCAGAAGCAACCTAATAAGGACAGAATCGGATAATTTAGTCATTAGTGTCTGTTCAGACACTTACTACAACACTTAATTGCTGGGGAATCATAATCTTGGGACATTGCCGTTTTCTTCTTCTTTTCTGGCTGTCAATTCTCTTCCTTTGGACAGGTAACTTATGAGGAATTCCCACATCCGACAACTAATCCTTCACTTTGAAGCTATTCCTGTCAATTTCAATATTTTTCAAATCACTTATAGTGTCTTATTTTACTTGTACTTCTAGATTTACAATTTTTAAACATATGTGCGCACATTTCGTGATACGTGCATACAATGGACCTTGGGCAGTGACCACATGTTGTGACCTCAGGTGACCAATTGGCCCCCTTCACAAACCCGCAGACGGCAGACTGCCACTAGCGTCCTCGGGACCTGCAATGTATTTGTTTATTAAATTAAAAGCCATTTTGTTTTATTTTCATAGAGATTTTCTATATGTGGCATGAAATGGGGACTGTTGGAGTTAAAGATTGGATTTGTTACCCAACTGTATACATAACTTGTCTTTTGTCTTGGACCTTTTATTTAACCCCTCTGTTGGGCCCTTAAGTACCTTCACAAAATGAGAACTAGTCCTAAACAGCAGTGGAATCCTGGTTTCGTGTCTTAAAGGGGAAACCACCACCTGATCCTCAGCCTCATGCTAATTTAATGCCCTAGTCATGATTGTGGCTCCTTTTGCTTGAAAAAATTGGTGCACAACTTTGTATCTTTATCTTTGAAAAAGATGACCAGGTAGAGCGGTCTTAACCTTGGTGTAAGATATTCCTGAGTTAGACGGATTAAAGACTCTTTATCGGAATAAAGCTGTACAATCCTTGTAATCCTTTGATTATTCCTCTTATAGAAGATTTCATGCGATTCTTACTAAAGGATGAAAACCGGTATAGCTTTGCATCTCCCTAAAGGCCCAGGACAGCACAGCTTTTGGAGTATCATTTATGGCCGAAAGACTTCCTGCCTACTCTTGGTACAAAGCAAGTCATGTTATTTCATGCCATCAAATAACCAGCTGTGGATGTGTGTGATTTTTATTTGTTTCACAACCCCTCCGAAGCCCAGTCAGAACCCAGTCAGCAGCCCACAGTCAACCAGACGAGCCACGCCACGTCACAGCCCATCAAGGCCCAGTCAACAGCCAAGTCAACAGCCAAGTCAACAGCCCAATCAAAAGCCCAATCAACAGCCCATTCAACAGCTAGTCAACAGACCAGTCAACAGACCAGTCACGACCAGTCAACAACAGCCCAGTCAACAGACGAGTCAACAGACGAGTCAACAGCCCGATCACAGAACGATCAACAGACGATTCACAGCCAATTCATTCAAATGAGACAAAGATCAAAGGCTTGTGTGCTGCACACCATCATTAATAAGATGCCGCATCAAGCTCTGAAAATGAGGTGAGAGTTCAGTCATTGTATGATATCATGGTTACAGTGATATAATGTGATACTGAGCCATGTATAGTTACAAATATTTAATGTTCATGTGGGAAATCTTGGGAATCTATTCCCCGCCTCATCCTCCGCGGTTGGTACTGGAGATCAAGCGTGGTACATTTTTCGACTATTTTCCGAGGACCGAGTGGCAGGGAAAATAGTACCCTCTCGATCTCCGTCTACCCAAGTGAACCAAAGATTCCATAAAATCCCGAATAAGATCTTTAATATTTGTTATATATCCTCATTAATTTCATTTAATAGCTATTTATATACTTCAGTTGTCACTTGCATGTTAATATATAACTATTTCTTTGTACAAATATATCTATATTGGCCAATTTTTTGAGGCTAGTTTTGCTTTTTGTGTTGAATCATTTTGTTATTTTGATTGATGGATATTCTTTTGTTCAAATTTGGATTTTTGAAAATGAAGCTAGGCCTACTGACAACAGCCAACTGCTGTATAACCCTGTCTTTAGGTTTGGCAGTAGTGATAACTTCTTTGATAGTTTTGCTTTGACCTGAACCTCAAATCATCTGCTTTGAATGCCCTTTAGTACAGAGGAAACCCGCTCCATTTGGAATCATATTTTTCCACCCAAAGACCCTATTTTTCAGCAAATCTTGCCAAAATATCTCACCCACAGACCCCCATATTTTTTGGAAACTTTCCATTTTTCTGTCAATTTTGAAAACCCCTTTTTGTTGGCAATTTGGCTGTCGCTCACACAACAAAATTCCCGCTATTTTTTTTCAAGCCCTCTTGGTCACCGAATGCCACTGGTTTGAAAGTGCTAAGCCTTACAAAACCCAGATCATTTCATTGTGAGTGCCCCCCCCCCCCCCCCCGGTATTATATAATAACAACCATAACTGAATTTTGTATTATCTTAGTCGGGTCTGCAGCAAGTGGACAATCATGATTTCGCAACCGGAAGACTAAACAGGTTGTATTGGTTGACACATGAATTGGTGCATGTATGATTTCAATATCAAGGAGTGTGATTGATAGCAGTCACCTTTTGCACATTTTTTTAAACATTGCTATATATAGTCATTTTAAAGCTGCCTTCAGCCAAAAAAAACGTCTTCTCTCAGAATATAAATTGGTTTTTGAGCGCATCATATCTCCTTTGTCAGTCCTGAAATTGGGGTAGTATAACCAAAATTGTCAAGCTATTGGACCATGAAGACGGTATGTTCACCACTGAATCAATGGAGGTCTATGCTTTTTTTCAGTCGGGTGTTCTTTGTAAGTATAAACTACCGGGGGTTAAATTGTATGTCGGCATCAATGTAAACATAGCAATGGCAAAACCATTTATTTTTGATATTCCTGCTGCAATTTTTTGTACTAATTGATAGCAACCCATGAATTAAATTTTCCATAACTGTTTACATCTTCTTCTTTTGATACAACACTCAAAGTTTTTTTTTTTAGACGCCTTATACCATCTTACCAAAAATACCTACAATATAACAGATACAAATTTTTAATCTATTTTCTATTTTTTCGAAATGCCTTCGACATGTAGGTGGGTTTCCCAGTCACATCACATATATGTTGAATAGGTCAAAGGTCCTGTGCCAAGGTCACAGTCATGGAGTGGCCTACAGCTTATATTCTTAGAATACAGTAGTCAGAGTTGGCAAAGCCAAGACCGTGTAATTCTAGTTTCATTCAAATGTTGCATGCCTGTGTTTAATATTCTATTCAGACATCCCAAATATGAAATATATGAACCACTGTGGTGGTTTCCCCTCCAAACTATGATAAAAGTGCATCACACGCAGCCTCATTTAATACTTGTGGGCACCGTCAACCTAGTAAATATGTCACTTTCAGGAGGCTCATCCCATCTACTTATAAAATAAAGATCTTTGGGTTTTCAAGATTCCCCAACCTATTCTTAAGAATTGCTCATTCTTCATCTTCAACCCAAGGAAGAGAAGATATAGATGCACATTCCATTTTAGTGACCATTGGTAAACATCTATGCCGAGATACTGGGCTGCACAATCAATGGTAGTACTATCCCATCAACCAGCCACCGTCTGATCTTGTTAACAATGCTCAAAATGCATTCTACGTTAAACTTACCATTTCCATTCGAGATGAATATACCCTCTGCATATTGCAAGCCTGAAGATAGTTAGGCATTAATGCCAGTCATGATAATTGTGTTCTGATCTCTATTTGAAATTGGGTCCCATGGTTAATTACCTTGACCTATTCAACCAGTGCCTTTACACTCCTCCAGAGAAGGCTGTGTGCTCTTTTTGACATTTACACATTGCTTTTTTAGGTCATCCATTGCAATCAGAAAGACCTTAGGCCCTTGAAACTCGATTATTGTTTTCTCGGCCCCCGCCCGCTTTTAATGATTTGGGCCGGCTTTTGGCGGGCCGAAAAATTCTAAAAGAATTCATTATTTTGAAAATCGGGTCAAGCAATCACCTTTTCAGTCGATAATGGAATTTTTTGTTGTCGGAAACGTGTCGCAGAAGTCCGGAAAGGTCTAAAAAAATAACCAAAATTGTTCGTAATTCGTCGATCCCCCGTAGGTCATTTCACAACTGTAAAAATACGCATGAGCCAAATAGATGAATAATGAAATGGTTCCCTCATTATTGGCTGAAAAAAATGTACGAGAAACTCATTATTATTTCAAGTCCCTTATGTCAAACATGATTCATCGTTTAAATGTCTGTGTATCTGACGTGTGGGGTTCCCGTCTGTTTGTGTGGGTGTTGAATGTTTAGTATACAACCTTTTGGTTGACACTTGTTTTTTTCACCTCACTGTACATTTTAGTGCAATGATGGATCAAGTTCAATTGGTATGCTTATACATTGAGATAAGGGGTATTATGTGGGGGTCACAGATGGGGTCAAAGGCATTTCATGGGTTAACTTGGGGTCATATTGCTCTAGCGTACACCTTTTGGTTGACTCTCTTCAACTTTTAACCGTAGCTTTTTGTCCCCGCCGAACGTTGTCCCCGACTATAAAATGGGGACTATAGAAATGGGCTGTGTCCGTATGTCCTATTCGGTCCACATGTTCCGTCTGTTTCCCCGTGAGGAAAAAGTTAACCTGGAACATTGGGCCTCTCTTTTTTTCTGATGTGCTAGAGTAGCCAACTTTGGTAATTGTAAGGAGTGGATACCCCCTACTCACCCATGGAATTCATTCCCCCAGGGTTCTCCCCTGTGTTCTGTCAGGCCCAGGGGGAGGGGAAAAAAGGTTCAAGGGAAAAATGGTCAATATTGCACAGAAAATGTCAACATTGTGTACAATTTTATCTGGAAGTTCTGTAAGGGCTTACGATTATGGAACTTGGTGGAAAGAAACAGGTTGATGAGTTTCTCAACCTGATTAGATTTTGGGTGTAAAGATAATTCTAATTAAGTACTAATTTGCATAATGTAGTACATTTTTTTCCCACAAGCCCTCGGTACAAAAGCTTGTAACAAGTTTTCTGGAGTTCCTGTAACGTTATAATGATGTAACTGGTGGAAGGAGTGGGCTGAAAGTTCTCGAACCTGATTATTGTGGGTGAATTTTTTTTTTATTCTAGTTGTTACATGTGTCATTCTTTTGGGTTGCCAGCCGTTTACATTTCTTTGAACATGTGAAAATACGTAAAAATTCAATGTTTCGTCCGCTTTCCAAGACCCCGTATGGGGGTCCCAATTAAATGTGATCACAATGATTATTTTCAATAGTGTTGCCAATTGAGTAAATTTATGCATATTTCAAACTATTTGTGTAATTTTCAGGGATTTTTGCATGCTGACTTTTAAACGATTTCGTTTGAGGTCATTTTCTTGGGGGGGTCGGTAAACCATTATTTGTTTGGCGAGCAGTGATTGTACAAATTAAGGGGTGGACTTGTGCATTTTTAGTTGTCATTTATTGATCGCCGATATTTCGGACGGGAACATATTTTTAATCTCCTCCAAGTCGCTTCCCTTCCGTACGTTGTCATCCTGGGTTGTTTACGTTTCTCCGTTTCTTTATCCCGTATCCGTACCACCTAGGTGGTTCATCCACAGTGTCGCCGGGCCCGCGCCTACTCCTAATCTAATCTGTGGTAGAGGGATAACCCACTCCACAGACGAAAGGTAACTGCAATGGGCGTTCCACGTGTTCGTTTCTTATTACACAATGTATTGTGCCTCTAAAACCGTTTCAAAATTGTTTATTCATCTAGTATGCCCCAATGCATGTTAACATATTCATGAAACTTTATACACTACCACTTAATATTTCAATCAACCATAAACTGCACTGCAAATTTTCCATGAAGTTTCCGATAATATTACGTGCACCCAGTAATGTTGTCATAACTTCACATGTCATCAAGTGACGTATAAGGTCATGTCACACTACTTTTACACAAGGGAGACTAATCCTTTTTTCGTCATTGCACATCTCCCGAATTCAACCTGTTCCTTTACCAACAATCCTAATAGCAGGACATACAGGTTGGCGATGATAATTCCAAGGGAAGTTATTCCAGGGTATCGCGGGATACTCTCGGAGACCATTGAACCTCGGGTAAATCAATGACTATAACGCACATGGCTGCTTTCAATATCAAACTCTACGCGATTAAAAAATAATTTCTTATTCTATTATTACAATCATTTTAAATAAATTGAAATTAATAAAATATGATGGCCAATTAACCATTTTGCAATTTTACTGGCTTTTCCTGATGGTAACACTTCCTATAGTTCACCAATTGAGAAGTTTAAGACGCGCAATGATATCACAATAGAGGGAATGGGAATGTTACAATGACCTCGGTCATTTGTGTTAAAGCGTGGTTTTATAGAACAACAATATTGAGTACTATGAGTGAACGAGCCAGTTTTCTTTCTTTATTTTATTTCAAATACGAGCTTTATATTTTTGAAATCTTCGTGACTTTTTGAAAGTTAACCATTGTGTCCTACTGAGTTTTGTATAAGGACGCTACTTTGAAGAATGGAAACAAGTCCATCCAGCAACCATAAATCAGTATGTTAATTTTTGGTGTGTAACCTCTAAAGTGCCATGCAATTACCTTTCGTCTGTGTCAGTGGGTTTATTCCCTCTGACACAGATTCGATCTGTGTAGTTATACTTGAGACAAGGTCCTATGTGGGGCACTAGATGGGAAGGACAAAGGTCATTCAGATTGATCACTTACGTTCATTATAATTTCTCATTCTATGACCACATAATCGGATGGAGCCTATTTGGGGCTAGAAATACTTTTCCTGCTGGTATCCAGTTTTAAAGCCCTCTTGGGTATTTTAAGTGTTGTATATGACAGGAGTTGACGTTGACGGGGACATAAATTAATGGATTGTGTATATTGTGTATGTGTTCGTTGGGTAGAATGGGTCTGCCCATTCATATATTGGGAATATTTGTACAGTAGGTGTAATGAATTTTTATTAATCTGTCCCTGGAGATAGCAGGCGCACACAAGTGTTGAAAAAAAAAAGTGCACTTGGCCGAAATGAACCCCATGTACAACTGACCGATTCAACACTTTGTGCGCTGGCTTTCTCCAGGGACAAGATTAATAAATATTCATCCTTGTCTACCTGGGAACACGTAGTTAACAATTTTTTTTACATTGTTTATAAAGTATTGAATAATTAACAGTGATGTATAATAAGGTATTGTGTGGGGGAGGAGGAATGGATGGGGGACAGACGGACGATGGATGGACAAAAAATCCTAATACTTCACAGCTGTTTGACCCCATACAAATTGTTTTTATTTTAGAACAATTTAGAATACTGACAACACAATTTTGACAAATGATTAAGTAGGGACATGCAAGAGCAAATCATATCTGAAAAAACAGACAAATCCATCGTGGGAATCTTGCCATATAGGTCCTCAAAGTAATGATTTGTCTGTTATAGTGCATTATATGCATTCTCCATAGAAATACTTGGAAAACTCGATTTTTAAGAAAAAATCATATTTGCCCGACAATGAAATTTCGTTAAAAATTTACTCAAAATGTAGTTCGTGGACTAAATCTCTCAAATAGTTGTCAAAAGTTGTGTCGCGGCGATAATTTTTGTTTTATTCCTAATTTTGTCATAATAAATGAGACTTTCAAACAGCTGTGCCTTTGGTTTGGTAGGTCTATACAAAATTGATTAAAAAGACTGGAGGGTGTGAAGCTTTGGAATTAACTGTACACATGGGGGGTCAAAGTCACCCGAATCACATGGAGTGATGGGGACATAAAATCTGCACCACATGGGAATTTTTTTTGAGTTTCTGCTTGTTTGCTTGTTAACCATTATTGGATTGATTTTCACAGGAACTTAACGCCCGGAGTCTGTGTCTCTATGGTGATGGTAGACCTTTTCACTTTTGAATTGAAGGAATACTTCGATAAATATGGCGAAGAGTTGAGAACTCAAGAGGAAAAGGGAAAGATAGAACCTAGGCGCTAATGCGATTCAAAGTCAAAAAGTGAGGCTTGATTGCAGCATATCAAGATGGCCTAGAACCAGGATCTAATGTGAATCATAAACGCATTAAGGAGAAGCGGTGTGATTGTTCTCCCACGATCCATATTTAAAGTCCTTGCAAGCGGTAAAGAGATTTATTTGTGAAACCATGTGTAACCAAAGCAAATCATTCTCAAATAGATTAAGTAAAATACCACTTTCTATAATGAATAAACACCAAAGTGCTGCATCAAATGAAAGCGGGTGAGTCTTGAGCCTGAGGTCGTAGGGCCATGCCTTAAAGTTACAGAGGGAGATTTTTAGCGATACAAATTTATCTCAAATTGCCCCGGATCGATTGTTAGATAACCTACCAAGAACGTTTCGAAGGGTTTATTGGGCAAACAAGTACAAAAGAAAAACAGCAAACCATTGTTTGGAACTGCCTGACGATCGTAATTGTCCCAATAGAAAACCCGTGCTTTGACTTTCTGTCAGCCACGACAGAAAGAAAGTACTAAATAATCATATTATTACATAAAAGACGGCATATTAGGCTTATTCACTTCAGTTGTGATTCAATACATTGAAGCATTCCAAATAGCAAAAACCTGGGGTCCAAAAAAACAATGGGGGTGCTTCTTCTGAAAATCCTCCTCATGTCTCTTTAATGGTCCCCTACTGGTGTCCAAGGGGAGCCGATGCAAGCTACAGTGTTTTGTTGTTTGAAACGTGTTGCTGCAGAGTCACCATTTTCCCATTTTTACAAGTTTCCATTCATATACACTTGGAAATGGTTAAACCTCACAACATACATTTTTTTATTCTGAGTTCTTTAAGTGCAACTGACGGGGCACGTGAAACCCCAATAAGCCCCACAAGTGGCATGTACATTGCTATTTGCAGATGTCTCTTTAAAAAGGAGACTTAGGACATTTCTCTTTGTGGATAATTTTCTCCATAGGCGTAAATCCAGGGGGGGATGGGGGGGATACATCCCCCCAATATTTTGATGAGGGGGGAGGGTCAATACGATCATCCCCCCCCCAATGTTGAAGCCTGTTCATGTGTTTTTGACCAAAAAGAACCTCATATTTTACCATAATCGTTTAAAAATGGTCATTTTGTTGCGCGCGAAGCGCGCATTTCTGTTCTAATTACAATTACATTTAACGATTTAAGCTTCTAAATGACCAAATTTTTTTGCGCGCTTCGCCGCGCACATGTGCTAGTAATGGATCTTTTCAGCAAACGTTTCATTCATAAAGTCTGCATCCACCCCATCCGGGCCCCAGCCCCCCCAAGTCAAAAGAAAATTTACGCCACTGATTTTCTCCAGTTTGTTTGAAGGTGATACAAATGAAGACACAAACTAAAAACAATTCATATTGTATCCCCTTAAAAAGTCACAAATCTAGAATGGTTGGCATAAAATATTTTTATCACCCTGGCTTAAAAGCAGAAAGGGATTTGCAGAGAATATGCACGGTCTGGTGTGTATGTTTCCAGTTTGGTTAGGTTTTCGTTTCTCAGGTCGGTGTGCGAAAGTTGATGAAGTCCGATGTAAACCAGACCTTAAGGTTGCAATAGGGGTTTCCTCATATGTGGATGATGTTCAAAGGTAATGGGATTTAAGGTAAAAGGTCATTCTGAGGTCTGTTCCATACTGCCATCTTGCAAGGGGGGATCATGCAATTACTGCTATATTTTTGGATTGTTGGCAAACGAATCCCAATGAACGGGGGTTCGTCTGGACTGGGAAACATTTGTGCGGATTGTGTATTATGGGTTCAATTAACATCTTTCTTTTCATTTGTGGACCCCAAAAGACAGGCATGGCAACATTTTTTATTTTGTGTATCTATAAATGGAATACTCTTGACCAAATATGGTAATGCCGTGGCACAAAAGCCCAATCTTGATTCTGGTTTACAGGCGAATGAAGCACGCAGTAGTTTTTGACCAGCACCCATGTTCCAGGGGCAGGTCTCCCTCACTTACCTCAAAGGGCAGCTATTGTTGTTTTATCTTTTTAGACTTAATTTGTTTCCCAAAAACCCACAGATTCTATGCTCAAATCTGAAAAAAATAACAAACAATTGGATCTAATGTTAAAAGAGACCACTATATCATTATTAGGTCAGCTACCTAACCACCAGCGAGGATTGGTGTGCCAGATTTGGCAATTCTAATCCTTGCTACCCGGCTTCATAACATTTACGGAATTAAATCGCTACTGTTATTGGCCTTTTATCAAGACTTTGATTATTTATTCAATTGGGTGAGTCCGGCCCCCTATATGGACCGCTCAAAGCTGTCGTAATCAAAGCTTTTCGCAAAAAATATTTCCTTTTCTTTGTAATCATTGATTTCGGGATATTTCTTCCGAAACTATAGCGATAGTTGATTGGTCAATGAGATGTCATCGTTTGCGTAAAAATAGGTTCCCAGAAGATGAATTTATGGAAATGATTCAATAACCATTCAATATTGAGTTTGGTACGGATCAAAACAAAGAGATACATATCGCCATTGACTCAGCGAGGATCCCTGATACAGCTGGGAATGTAAAATGGCGAACACTCTTGCTGCTGTGAAAACGGCCCCGGTGCATGGTGGGATTACAATGCATCGTTTTGTCACTGTGTAGGATCCCAGTGAATGTGATAGGATTATTCGAGCTAGCTGAGTCAGGCTGAGTCCCGGTGCTGAGTATATGAGATGAGGGTATTTGAAGCTTACGACGACGTGTACTGATGTGATACGTTTACTATAATGTGAAATTCGTCATTGTAGTGAACGATGTTGTATTTTACACATAGTTTCATGCATTGTTCAGCCATGGTTCGGCTGAGAGTTTAGCCTTAATTGGGCAGATGTTGGAGGTGCCTGTGAATTGGTCATGGTAAGTGACTAAGTAAGTTTTGTCTAGACTAGCGGTGCGTGTCCCTACATTCTCGGCGTGAATTTGTGAATCTAGGCACTTCATTTCTGGCTGAATTTTGGGATGTTCGCCACAGGCCACATTTGCGTGGATGTTGATACGCGTGTCAGGATTCATCATTTTAATTTATCCTGGCTCCGTCAGTCACAAGGACTATGATAAAGCGCCCACATTGAGTCAAGGTTAGCGTGAACAGCGACGGTCTGTGGCTGGAAGAGGCCAATTCCTAGAGTGGCAGTATCTGCCACAGGTGCTCCATATATGGATGTCACAGCTTGACTATCCAGGCTCTGCTGCAGCTTTCTTTTAGGCTCGCTGCTTCTCAACTGGCTGATGATCTCTTGTTCTCCAGCTCAAGGTGTTGCTCACGTTCTCCGCCAAAGGTGACCATTGTCCATGCAAGTTTCTCCCAGCACCCAATGTCGAGTTCAGGGTACACAATATCACGGTACATATATCCTTGTAGCGGAGCCTGGGTCGACCAACTTTCCTTTTGCCAGATGTAAGCTCATCATACACGATATCTTTCGGTAGATGGCTATACTCCATTCGACGGACATGGCCACAGCCATTGGAGTCTGGCGTGGTTAAGAAGTATAGATGGTGGGGGTCCAATTCGAAGTCAGGAACTCTGAATTTTGCACCATGTCCTTCCAAGTGAACCAGAATGCGTCTAATCACGCAGAGGAAGCTGTGTTTCTTCTCATGCCTAGAGTTAATGTAGCCATGTCTCACTGCCATACAGCAATGTGCTGATGATGCAGTCGTTGTAAACTGCTGCCTATGTCTTAATGGACAGCTTCGGAATTTTCCCACACACGCGTTTAAGCCGGGCAAGAGTAGCTACAGCTTTACCAATGCGTTTGCGGATTTCGCATCGAGAGGACAGACTGTCATGATGGTGCGGACCCTAGGGAGGTGAATTCCTGAACAACCTCAAGTGTGTAAATTGTCGATGTGATGACAGTGGTCTTGAGCCTCTGGCAAGGGAATAGTCTTCTTCAAAACTGCATGACATAGTCCGAAGTCCTTACAGGCATGTGAGAAGCGATCTATGAGCAGCTGAAGTTCCTGCTTTGGAAGTGAAGTAAATAAAAGAGTACGGATGACGGGGGTGTGGGTGTTGTACCCCCTCGCGGGGATCCAAGGGAAGAGCCCCTGGTGGGGGTATAAGGGGGCTAAAGCCCCCTTTAAGCCAGCGATTTTCTAATTGGAGATCATAAGTTGTACAGGAAGTTAATAGGACTACTAGTCAAAGGTGTACGTAGTACGGTTCAGAAAGAGATGGACCGTAGGCCTACGTGTATATATTGTGGAGACGAAGA
>JAMKCH010019993.1:0-22204 GCA_023653785.1 Ophioderma brevispina | reverse complement strand
TTTTTTAACTATAGAGCAAATGAAATTATTTGCTTAACAGAAAACTTAAAAGAAATGGTTTCCTTATCGGTTTTTGTATTACAGCTAGATTGAAGAACAAAAGAAAAGGCCAGTGGCGACCTAATTAACATTAATGTACTGCTGCTTGACGTAACGACTCAAACACCATGATGTCGTGGGAATCCACTTCAGTCATTCTCGTTAAGTATATGTAAGTAAAGTTATGATAATTGCATTTCCAGAATATTAAAGTATTGAAGAAAGTTTAAAGAGTAGTTTTAACTAGATCGTATGTGTGTAAATTGTCCTTTTTCAAAATACTCTGATCCAAATATTGACACATAAAATAAATAGCATTAACTTAGCTTTTGCTTTATAATTATGGTAATACTCACCAATTTTAACATGTACAAAGCCCATATTTTAAACTTGTGTGCTGGTTGTAACATTTTGAAATTGAAGATGGCAAAATGTGTTATGCTAACGATATTTTCTACGTTACGTTGCATGTATGATACAAATAAACTAGAGACTTAAGTAGCTCCAATTTCTCTCAATTATATATGAGAGAATATATATATATAATATATATATATTTAATATATAGTTTTTACTATATAATGTTCAGTATGTTTAGTTGAGCACTCTTCTGCTTTCTACAACTGTACATGGTTTATGTAGGCCTTGAGGTTTTTTATCAAGACGTAATACTATTAGCATTTTGCATAGCTCACTCATTGAGTTTGAGCACTCTGGTATTCATAAACAATGTGCGGCGTGATGGGATGGGCCAGTGGCTTAACGGGTCATTGATTCACTTCATTTGTGGATTGCATTTAGCTCTGTGCTGCACTGATGAGAACACAAAGTTCGAAACGGTACTGTCTGCAGATTGAGTATATATATATATATATATATATATATATATATATATATATATATATATAGCGGACAAGCGCTCGACTCCAGTGTATGCTCATCCATGCGTATAGGCGTGCGTTCGAGCCCTGTGAGATTTAGCTGTCTTGTAATTTCCCTGGACAAGAAACTAACCGCTTATTTGTCCCGATATTGGGAAGCTGGTCCCGCCTGCGATGGTTATCTCGATGTATGTTTGGTGATAAGAGAAAGCGCTGATCCCGATCTGCTGCATCCCTTGAAATGATGCCAAATGGTTTATGGTATGGTTGGGCCACAGTGATCAGCGGCCATTTGTGAAAGCGCTTAGAGGCCAATATA
Source organism: Ophioderma brevispina (assembly GCA_023653785.1). Taxonomy (NCBI): domain Eukaryota; kingdom Metazoa; phylum Echinodermata; class Ophiuroidea; order Amphilepidida; family Ophiodermatidae; genus Ophioderma; species Ophioderma brevispina. The sequence goes on along the minus strand of JAMKCH010019993.1, from coordinate 20,965 downwards.
TATATCTTCTTCAAAAGATAGTCTAACTATGAATATTGTTGTATACACTCTCCCGTTTATCGGTTGAGCACTCTTTGACTATTTCTGAGGAGGTATAGACCGATTTCCTGGAATAGATTTGGTTTCTTATGCGACACTATGGAATGTAATTCCTTGCAATCCATGAGGTCTGTATCGAAACCAAACCGACACCATCCAGTCGTCTGATGATTGCCTTCTGGCATGAAACTCAGAGTTACGACTTCTATTCCTGGAATGTCTATACTTGGAATATTTTTAGAAGCTCTGCCCTATGGCATTTAAACTCTTCTTCAAAAGATAGTCTAACTATGAATATTGTTGTATATTATTACTTAGCTCCCTTAGGGTTGAGCACTTTTCCATTGGATGGTTTTATCATCTCTTTGATTACCAGTTTGCTCCATCTCTGATGTTGAGCACTTTTAAAGCCAACATGGACCAAAGATTTGAAAGTGTCAACTTTGGCTACTCTACGAAGAACATTCCAATTCCACAGGAGAAAGATTATCTGAAATGTCTCATTAGTAAAGCAGAGAAATTCATAAGGAACATTAGATGGCGAACCTTCTTCTTCCTCAACCCTGATATTCATTCGGAGAACAAAGAAACACATGGATTTAGCTCTACGAAGTCTCCACCACACATACCTGAATTAAAAGAATTTGAGGATAGACTGTTGGACATTGTACAAAACATTGAATTTACATACACCAACACACCTTTCCAAAACCAATTGCGTAAGGATACTCAAAATATTAAAAATGACAAGAACTTATTTGTGGCAGCGGATAAAACTACAAATTTCTACAAGCTAGAGTCCAACCAATATAACAAACTCTTGAAACAGAACATCACCAAGGATTATAAAAAAAGCACCGTCAACAGCAGAGAACATCATCGCTTCAGAGGACAAACACATTGCTACTAGTTTAGATCTTAGCGACCGAATTGACCAAACCGCCAAAAGCCAGGCCTTCATCATCCTAAAAGACCATAAGCCTAATTTCCAGAACAAACCAACTTGTAGGTTGATCAAACCCCTGCAAATCTGAATGGGAAGATTCAAACTAAACACGTGAAGGGATCAATTCCAAATTCATCAGTGCTAGCAATGTTTAAATCCAATGGAAAAATACAGATGGCGTGATATCTTGGTAGACAAACTGAAAATAAGGATTACCTCGTTTAGTTTGATATAAAAATGCGACTTCTATCCTTCCATATCAGAGGAATTGTTAAACCAAGCCTTAATTATGCTCCCCTTATATGAATATCAGACCCATGAGGCGACACATCAACTCCAACCAATAAAGACATGCTTTATAATAATGATCTTCAGTTTAAACGAAAAACCCCGATTTTTACGTCCCATCAAGCCCGTACGCAGGGGGGTCGGTCGCACCCCCCCATTCCACAAAAGGAAAAGGTCCAACTTTTTGGCTTGAATTTTTGTAATAAAAGGTCCGAATTTTGACACGAACGTCCAAAAAAGGACCGCTTTAGGGGGTTAGGGCCACTTATGACCACAAATCCACTTTTTCGAAGTCCCCACCCCCCAATAATCCTGCGTATACGGCCCTGGTCACGGATGGGTCTTTGACGGTGCTGAAACTTGTTTAACCATAATTGTGGGGTAAACGTTTTTACTCAATCAACTGCTGAAGACCATGTCACTCTATGTAAACGATGCAATCTTTTTTTTGGCTCAAATCGGCCAAACATGATTTTGAAATAGACCTTAGAGAATTCAGAAAAAGTCGCCCCCAATTTTTCTCGAACCCCGTATTTTTACATATTGGATGCTTACCAATGTCTTGAATCACACCTGAAGTGAATAGCCTAATACACCCTCTTTTTTTTATGTATAAGATTATGAATTAGGTAGTTTCTGTCGGGTCACGACCGAAAGTCAAAGCATGTTTTCTATGGGGAACGAATTACGATAGCTTTCCACCCCCGCCTTTCGTACGTCACGTCGAAACCAAAACCCTCAAGTTGTTGATGGGCGCAATTGGTTAGCGCGCTCTAGTACTGACAGAAGTTGTGGGTTCGAGTCCCATTCACAGGAAGTTCCTTTTACTATAGTAAGGGGGGCACGCCCGCTTGTTATCATTTCTTTCGCCTATACATTATTTCCATAACAAAAATCACATCAGATTCGTGTCAACTCCCCATTTCTTACGTATAATATAGATTAATTTGCAGTTGTCCTATCCATTAGAAAAAACGAATGATGATCGTTTGAGTGAGGGCGGCACTACGTGCCATCGCAAAGTCGGTGGAACGCTAGTGATGTAGAAACTCGAACAAACACCCATCAAGTTGTGATGCCGCAATTGTTAGCGCGCTCTAGTACGACAGAGAGTGTGTGGGTTCGAGTCCCATTCACAGCAAGTTCATTTACTATAGTATGCAACGCTCGCTTTGTTATCAATTTATTCGCCTATATAATATATTCTATATATATATATAATATAGAGATATATATAGAATATAATATATATAGTATATATATATATATATACACTGTTAAAATTTCCGTGATTAATGAAAACAGATTTTCCGTATAGTTTAAGTGAAAATCTGTTTTACAAACATAAAATAAAAAAACAAAACATAAAAATGTTCTTTACGGAATATCCAAAAAGTCGGCAATCAATATTTCCGGAAATTTTTTTTTGGTTCCGTACATTTCAATTACGGAAAAATTCGGTCAAATACCTACACATTTTTTTCCATAATATGAGACAAATGTCGGTAAAATTGTGAACTGTCAATTTCTCGTTAATTGACGAATTTCTGTAATTTACCCTAAAAATGACTGGAATACCTGCTGCCAGAAATTTCCGGAATTTGCGGAACTTTTTAACATTGATATTTCTATAAATATATTATATATCTATAGATTTATATATATATTATATATATATTTGCTTTTCTTTGTCTACAAGTATTCTCAAGGCACTTTTTGCACGAGGATGTCAATTTGAGGGTAAGTTTTCGTACGTATAAATTCTACAGGGTGACCCCATAAAACTTACCCAAAATGAAAGTGGATATTGTCCCCTTTTGCAATTTGATATCTGTGGGTGTTTATTTTATTTTGAATTGTATTTTTTTTGGACCGTCTGTATGTGAAATACGTCACATGCTTCTACGACACTTGTTTAAGCCCAAAATGGGCTCTCAGAACTGTTACTATAATAGCCATTATAGAAGACAACCTACCATTATTTTCAAAACCAATATTCTTAACATCTTGACATGTATCATTTGGAATTGTGGTATTTTGTAGCAGTACAGCACAATTCAGTTGCCAAAAACATTTAAGATACTTTAGCTAGATTCTGTGAACGTTTACAACTACCACCCAAGAAACAATATTATTATCAATTTAACTATACCGAAAGTGTTTCAGACCCATCTACGCGCTGGACATTCCTTTTGGAACTCACGATCCAACACTGAAACAATCAAAATTCATTGAAGTGGTCCAGATTATGATATTATTTCGATTGTTTTTCATTTTGCAATATTGTCAACTTTTAAGTTAAGGGGATGCGCCTCTGGCCGTTTTGGACTTTTTACCACCTCTCCCTATTGTGCTTCAAAAGTCTTTTGTGTTTTTTTGTATATGATTGTTTATATTATGGAAATAAGTTATTGATTCTGGCTGTCTTGTAATACCCTCTTCGCTGTTTTTTCATTCTCTTAAAAATGATGAAGCACTTTGTTGTTTTTGGATAATTTAAATAAAGTGTCAATTTTAATATGGGTTAATAAGTGCAATAGTTTTCATTTTTACTTGATGACGCATTCAGTCCTCCAGTCCTGTTGAAGCAACCTCTGTATTCACCAATTGACTCGAAAATCCTGTGGTCGCAGTTGGAACCCCCTCCAATCAATGAAGGCGGTCTCCTGTTCTCGGTTACCACTTGGACAATGACAAAGGACATTTTTGGTTTATCAGAGTAAACAATTTGAAATTGTTAATGTGACGTCTTATCACGTTACAAGACCTCATAAAGCTTTAAGATAATTCATGATAATCGCTGAAAACAAAAATGGCGAAGGTCAAACAATGCAGTGAATCTCATGAGTCGAAGGCTATCGGTAAGTTTAACATGTGACTCGCTGTCATAGCTTTCACGCAACTTACATGTGCCAATCGCAGTAAACCGGCACAGCTGTAATCGCGAGCGAACAAAGCCGGCGTACACGATAACGCATGCACAATAGCCGCGCGAAGCTATGCTCACTCCTTATTTCAGCCACGGACGAAGTATTGAAACTGGTTACAAGATACTACAATAACTGTTTTTAAAATAAAATACTACTGTAGAAAGACCGTGTCAATCTACAATAAACACTTTCCCAGGACACCAATCCACATGTGGGCTCAATTGCCGACTGTCATTTCCAATGTGATAACCCTTTCTTTCTATCGTTCATAATATAGATGATGTGTAGATATGCAAAGTAGTTCGTTATATTGTTTCATCAAAGTAACCACAGGCATCTGAGTAAAGGTCTTTTTCCGTTTTTGTGATCGTGTTTTTCATTTTGACCCATGTAATTATGATTTTTGTTCCCCGTCATGGATTTCCGCCCACACTGTCACTAGGGCACCCCGCCAATTTGTTAATTAACCGTCATAGAAGACATATCCGGTGAGAAATGATGCTCTGTGCTCTCCACGGTCGCGGCAATTCCTTCCTTCAAATTACCCCAACTATGTTGTGGCAAGTGTTATTTACGACGCTTACTTGTGCATTGCATGCATGTGCCTGGTGTTAGTGTTTTGATGTTCTTGTTTTGCGGGACAGCTATGTTTCGTGGCTTTTTTAAGTGCTAGTACACTAACACTTATACATGTGTGCGTTGCAGGTACCTTGTATTTCGGGGAAAACATGTTAGTGTTTTAAATTAGTGTTTACTATTACTAACAGAAAGAAATGCTATGTGTTGCATGTGCTTGTATTTCGGACAACTATGTGTTGGTGTTCAAGTGCGGTATACTAACACTTATACATGAATGCGTTGTATGTGCTCCCTGTGCTGTACTTCAGACATGTTGGTGTTGTGTAGTATGCTAACACTATCTACATGCAGGCGTTGTACTGGGCTTGATTTTGGGACAACTATGTGTGGTGTTTAGTGTTAGTACTACTAACACTTATACTTGTATGCGTTGACTCCAAAATGGATTCAGTGTCCATGGAAGGCAATAAAGACGCTTTTCCCGCAATGACTCATCAAGTAATCATTTCCATTTTGCCTCCGACTTCTGCTCGCCCGAAAACATGCTGATACATTCCATGTGTCATACCTTGGAGTTGGCATGCGCCACGCCTAACACATAACTCATAGGAACCAGCGAAGATCGAGTGGATCACTTGTCTATGTGTTTTGATTCATTTACAAAATAAGAACCGTTTACCACGCGTTGTGCACTAACATAGACTGAATGACCAGGAAGGAGTTAAAACCCACTGAAATTAGACCTACCAAAAGTAGCGAATTTAAGGTTGCGATCCGGACACGATTCGACGACTGAGCTGTAAAAACTCTAATGCTGTTGAGTGGAATAAGAGATAGATTACAAGCAACTAATTACTTCTTACCAGCAACAGTTTAAACATTCATAGCTGATCCGTGTGGTCAAAATATGTTGCCATAAATGGATTTAAAGAAACACTTAATTCAAACATTCGGTATGACCATTTGTCAATAAACAGCTTTGTACTCACGTTACGGTTGATCCGGTGAAAAGTATTGGTATTTAAACACTTGAAAGAAATGGTTGAACCATTTGTATTCAAATAGTTCAACCATTTCAACATTTAGAGTGCACCCCTTTACCCTTCGACTTTGACGGCATACCCTAACCCCGTGAAGGTGCTACCTTCATTTTGTTTCGCCAAAACGACCAGAAAGGATGAGAAAATGATTACCTGGAAGCCTTTTACAAAAGCTTTTGGCATTTTAGGCATCCCCCTTCCCGTACGACGAAGATTAATGTGTTCGGCGTTTTTGTTTCTAACATCAAATGCTGAGCCTTTCATATTACTGAGCTGGATTAATGAGAAAATATAAACTAACTTCTGATACAAAATTACAGTTACAATTTTGATGGAGTAAAGTGGGGCGACGAGGTTGTCGATCGGATCACCCACCTTTAAAGCATATTTTTTAACAACACCACCAAATTATTATTATTTTAGACATAACGTGGGTAACTTGCAATTGCTAGAAAACTATTCCTGGGAATGGTAAAGTTCAAAAGTCTCTAAGTGTCACAGAAGAAGTTTGACTTATATAGAATAATTAGAATAGGGGATCTTCGATTCTAATTGAACGGACCCTGGAAACGTACCTATATAAAATAGCGACATGTACGTGTCAACGCTTTTTATTTCATAACAACGGAGAGAAAGTTGGCATTTTCAGCTCTGTTGTTCAATTACAATCGGGATCCCCGATTCTAATAATACAACATTCCTTTTTTACGTCAAATCATGGTCATATGTACAAACTTTGACAATTCACAGGTATAGCTTTACGAGAAATTACCAAAACAACTGTGCAAAGAAATTGAATGTGGGGTTGTCTACAAAAATGTGCTAATATTTCTTCAACGATAACTACAACATTCGTGTTGATAAAATTAATATTTCAGAGCCACCAGGACCACCTCTTCTCAAACCAGAAGTGTATGACGTCACATTCCACTCATGTATGGTTTCGTGGCAGCCACCGGAACAAAACGGAGGGACACCAATAACGGGATACAGAGTAGAGAAGAAAGGACAGAATATGGCAGAATGGGTAACTGCAGGCCATGCAAAAGGCAAAGAATATTTCCTAAGACTAAATGGACTGACGGAAAATCACAAGTATATATTCCGGGTTAGAGCTGTGAATAAAGTGGGTACTGGCAAACCAGGCATACAGTCAGATGCTATCCTAATAGAAGGTACATAAGTTGTTTGTTTATTTGAAGTAAACCCGTATATGAAAACACTATCAGCTCTACATATCATGGTTTTGAACCACCGGGACTTCGAAGAAAGAGGTAAAGTAATGAAAATATATCCTTGTAGATTTCATGTTATTTCTTAAATACCAAGAATACCAAAGTTAAGTAAATCGTGCTTTTGTCCTTTTGATGTTTGAAAGAGTAGTTCTATAATTACAGAAATCAAGTCAAAATATCTGGAGAACATACTGAACGAGCCATTTAACCTGGTGAGCAACTGAGCAACCTGTAGCTTTCTGATGAATAAACATTCAGCTTTATACCCGCATCCAAAGTATTACTCAATGTCAAGTGAGTAAAATTAATGTTGCTCAACAGTAGGTAGGCAATCTAATCAAATACATACAAATATTACTCCTTGTGGGTGAGTAAAAAAGGACAAAGCTCAAACTGTTGAGGTTAAAGCGGAGTGTAAATTTTACTCAAACAAATGTTGAGTCAAATATTGACTCTCTTACGGAGTAAAATGTTAATACAAGGCAGAGTAAAACTGTACTCAACCTTTGTTGAGTCAAGTATACTCAAAACAAAGAGCTGTGACCTTGTAACTACCATAAGGAGTAAACAATTACTCAGGTTGAGTAAAAAAAAAGTTAGATGTGTAGTATTTTCCCCGATTTTTAATAAGGTGTTGTGATGTTAAAAACAACTTAAGAAGATATTTGTGGGTTGTTTTTTCAATCGAAAGTTGGGAAGCATCATTGTAAGCAATTACCTAATTCATCAGCAAGATTGTAGACATGAGCGTCGATGCTTTGTTGTAAAAATAAACTTTGTTGTATCAGTACTCTGGCGATGTACATGAATTCATTTAGATTAAGTCTTGTGAAAATATTATAATAAAAAATTGTGATTTAATTATTCCAACTATGAGCCGTGCAACTGTTTATTGTGCTCTATTAATTATTATTTTTTTTTTTCTTTTTTTTTCATGAATGGCATATTAAAACACTAGTTTTTTAAACATTGCTTGCCTTTTAGGTTGTGACATCGCGACACTCCGAGTATTGCTCTAATAGAAACTGCTAACCTAGAGAGCTGGGGAATGGCTCGTGTGAGAGATTCATTTCAAAGAGGCTTGAATGGCATATCCTGTTGGTTGTGGAAATCTATTACGCCGCTAAGATATCGTGACGTTCAGATACATTCAAAGAGTGAGCACATGCGTCCAACATTATGCCACTCAAGCTTACGTCAATATGAAGGATGCCAGTGACAAGGCATTGTTTTTTGAACAATGAACTCAGCAAAAGAATTGAAAAACTGGCGTTTAAGCAAAGTCAAAAGGAAGGAGAAGTTACGCAGAAGGAAGCTCAAATCGCACAACTCGGTCGAAATATTGCTGAAAAGAAAGCCCAATTAACTGTCCTTCAAAATGAACTAAATGACGCAGGAAACAGATATAATGCAGCTCAAGAGCGTATGAGAAAAGCAGAAAAGCAACTAAGCGAGAAGAAGAAAGAGAGAGATATTCTTCGTGGAGTTGGTTTCGGTTTGATGGCTATTCCATTTGTCGGTTGGATTGCTGGAGGCACCATGGTAGCCGTTAGTTTCACAGAATATGAGAACAATGTAAAAGCAGCAGAGCATTTGCGTAATATAGCCTCTGAGAATATGGCTCAGCAACGACAGAGAGTTGAGAATAAAAAAGCTGAAATCAGTCAGTTCCAAGGCAACTTAGTTCAAAAGGAATCCGAAAAAAGTGCACTGAATGCACAAATAACACAACTGAAACAGGATATAAAAGGCCTTCGAGCTCTTTACACTGCCCAAAGCCTCGTAACTGAAAATCTGCGAAAATGTGCGAGCTTTATTTCGATAACATCTGATAGAACAGAAGTTCTTCATGACCAAGTGAAATTCCTTTACAATTCTCAAGCTATAGTTGGTCCACTTACGGAACTTGCCGCGCAGCTTGCTCTTCCAGAAATGTCCCGATTCGGTCTCCAGTATGACGATGACGGTCTGGATCTGTTCGTTACTAAGCTGAAAATGATCGCAGATGCTGATGCCTGTTGGAAACAAGAGAATGTCCTTGAATTCCAAAAAGGTAAATGTTTACGTAAGCTATCCGAGAATTGTGGACTTGAAGGATTCCTAGAATTCAGAATAGAAATGTCCAGATGACATGGCAAAGCAAGTACGCATGCGTATCAACGAGCTCGCGAATGCTGAAATTTTGAAACCGAAGGTGAGCAAGTGATTCAAACTACGCGAAGGAACGTTTCACATGGAAATAGTGATACAGAATTGTAGACGAGTATCAAAGGAACAAAACATAAGTGAGGGTCCATGCCGAAATGTACGGCAAAATGTGGTTTATGAGTCATAACATTGCCATCTGCCGCCGTATGTCTGATGAAAATATCGCCATTTTGAATTTGGGACGCATGCGTGCGGCGTACTAGCATTGGTGTGACATCACGACATGTCTACTATGAATTCTGGCAATCAACAAATACATTACCATAGCCGTGTTGTCAGTTACGACCTTTATATAGACAACCGGGCTTATGCTTATGCAGATGCAGATGCGGTGATGCAGTGAGCTCGCCCATGCCCAGCTGCTGTTCACGAATGTGACCGATATTGATCGATACGAGTGAACTTTGAATTCATGCGGTCACATTTCCGATCACAGCTGGGCATGGGCGCGCTCACTGCATCACCGCATCTGCATAAGCATAAGCCCGGTTTTCTAAAGGTCGTAAGTGCTCTGTACAACATTCTATCGCGTACTTATATCAAAGTTTTAACACAAAATATGAAACATTAATTTTAGTGCAACAGAAAATGAGATGAAATACACAATTTGTCATACGGTCAGTACAGGCTACAGTATTCTTTCTTCTGTATTTCAGATCACAAGGTTCTCATGACTACAGATGAAGGGAAAAACAATATGGAAGATGTGACTGCAGTCGAACAAATTAGTGACAGCCTGTACACAGATGCTGCATGTCGGGAGGATAGACAAATAATGTTGTCTCACCATGCTGGCTGGGAACATTTCCTGGTTCCAGCCCCAATGACAATTGCTTTCTTGGGTCAGTTGATGCTCATTTCAACACAGAAAGATTTTGCTTTGGACAAAAATCCACCTAATGGTGGATTTAAACTGTTGCAACGGCCGAAATCATTTAGAGCGTCCGTTCTACAGGTATTTATTTCAAATTTTGTTAGAAATGACAGCATATTTAGGCGAAGAAAAACTAGACTTGACCACATTTTATTCTAACTACTAAAATATAATTGTGTTCATGTTTAATTGTTGTTTTAGATATTTTGGAAAATTATATCTTTCTTGATATTATACAGGCTTTCGGAATCAAACAAATTGATGAATATTTTTCCTGTACTACTGTTTTCGTAATATAATGCTGAAGAGGTATGCATTTTTCTTTCAGGTGGCAAATGCAGGTTGGAATGCTTTTAATACCGCTAACAGAGGTATGGACCAGATCAGAATATACTTAAACACCGTGCCAGTGCATCTGAATTTGACATTTGACATGTTGATTTTAGCTTCCAATGAAGAGCTTGAAAAAAGTCTTCGACTGTCAATGATGTCTGTTAAAAATGTAGCAGAGAAATGCCTTCAGAGAGCAAAAGCAACACAAGATGGCTTTGTTAATGTAATGGATATGATAGCTGAATTGCAGGAAGCATGTGTAACGACAAAGGGTCATTATGAAAGAGAACGACAACACGCAAGGATCGGTCTTGAGGTCATGAAGGAACAGAAAAGGGTTATTGAAGAGGAAAAGGAACTTCTCAATAAACAGAAGGAACAGCTGCAAGAGTCAATCCAGGGAGCAGAAAAACAGTTCAGCGAGGCATTGAACTCCCTACCAAGTGGATTGGAGGTTTTGGGTATGGCGTTTACAGAAGGGATAGTAAATGGTTGCAATAACTGTCCTGGGAGGGGCCTCAAAATCCTATCAGAAATTCACAAAGAAGTTGGGAAAAACTGACGAAAACGATAATGATCAGAAGTTGGATGAACCGTCTTGGAAATCATATAAACAAATTCTTGCCCTGAAAGGTATAGTGGACTCTTTGGTGTCTAGATTCGTTAACGTACAATCATTGGAAACAGGCAATGTTCGGCGTAGCACTGAAATGATCGGCTGTGCTAAGCAAGTAGAGATTGTCCGCACAAATCTTGAAGCCATAAAAGACTGTCAGGTGAAAGAGAAGGTAAACGAGTTGTCCATCCGTACTAAATCTATTTGTACCCGATTAAGCGATATAAAACAAACTATTTCAGACACAAATCAACCTGAAGCAGACGAAATCGCCAGTTCCATGATCAGTCTGCAAGAGGATGTAGCACAGCTGTCTGCAATAGGTCTGTCCCTGATGGAATCGAGTCCTCGCCAACGACCACCAAACATGAAATCCTGGCAGTCACGTGACGAAGCTGATAGAGGGGCGGTGAGCAAAACTATCGATAAGGTAATAATGAAAGTTGAACAATCTCGTGAGCTACTGGAAAATGCGCAAGAAAACTATGATAAATCTTCTGAAGATTTAAAAGAAGCAAGCCATCGACTTTCCGATATTCTCGGTGAAATGGCGAAACTCGACATGGAAAAGCTCGACTTTGAACAAATCATAGATATTTTGCACAAAGGACTAGCTGCGCTCGGTGATATGAGGAAGCAATGGGGCAAGATAGTCTACTTCTTTCAAACGATTACGAATATAATAGACTGTTCTTTAAACATTAGTCTGAAAGGGTTTCTAGATACCTCGGAGAAAGGGACGAAGTCTGTCATAGAGGGCTACAGCATTACGCACCTGAAGAGGGACATGTTGTACTACGAGGTTATCCACATATCAGAACTTGCATGGTTTGTGTCGCTGGTTGCAGAAAGTTACTCAGAGGTTTCAGCACAACACCTTATGCCAAAACTTGATGGTTTACACAAACTTCTTAGTTATGATCCAGCGGAGAATAAATCAGCCATCCAACTTAAGCAGCAGACATTACAGACTGAATGCACAGATGCTCAAAGGCAGATTGCAGATCTCATCGAGAACAAAAAGAGAGAATTTCACAAGCTTGTAGATAGACGAGTAGCAGTCCTTCGGCAAGGAATGACAACAATCATCCTGGCAGATTCACGTGCAATAGGCGTAAAGAAACAAATAGACACAGATGCAAAGGCAACAGAAGAGAATACCTCACAACTTGGGGTGGATGATTTGATATAGGAGCAATTAATTATAGCGGATTGTGATATGTGCAATATTCATGGACTATTCGCTGCAATTCCATTTTTTCATGACTTTTAAAATGGACTTGTTTTTTGATTGTATATTTTGAACATAATTGTATTATTCGGACTTCCAAGATTTCCATTTCGTAAAGACTCGTAAACTACATCACCACAGAAACTTTGTGATACTAGAACAATTAAGCAGTTGGTTGCTACTGGAAACTGTGTCGAACATTAGTAGGCTTACGTAATCGGATGCTATGAATTATACTAATCTATATACCACATGCATAAATTTCATCACAATTTTGCATCCCACATTAGCACCATCCTACGAAAACAATGAGCATGCATTCATTGTTTGGCAGAATCAGGCGATTTCTTAACAGATCATCAACACTCGCACTAAACGTTGCCAGCATATCCCAACTATTCTCTTGAAATTACATTGGTTACGTATGTCAGCGTATCCAATATTTTTAAAAGTCTTGAATTTAAGTCTCTGGATACTTTAGCTTTTCATCATCGGCTCTCTGTTTGTGTGAGATTTTTCGATCATCATCATCATCATTCATCATCATCATCATCACATCATCATCATCATCATCATCATCATTCATCATCATCATCATCATCATTCATCATCATATCATCATCATCACATCATCATCAGTCATCATCATCATCATCAACACCATCAATTCTGAGTGAATAACAAAGGCCAATTTCGTTATAACGTAGGGGACAGCATTGTAATTATACTTATACTAATAAAATGGTAATAATTGTCAGGAATAATATGTTAAATAATAGCAATGAATTGACACGATTGGTTATATAATGACGTTTTGTGAGCCATCTATGGGGAGGTTGAAGGACTTGGCTTCCAACAAAAGTCTATTAGGTCAAAATTAAGGAGGGGGTTCAGACCACATGAAGTCGAATCTGAGTGTGTTTCTTCAAACTGATGTACGATAAGAGTGAAATTAATTTGGATAGCGGATATAATAATAGTACGTGGAAAAAGTACATTGGCTCAGCACATTGGGACACTGGATACGGTGTATTGAACATTTTACTAATTAAGCCACTTTGAGATTTGAAATTTGGTGAAGTTGTAGAGTAGTACAAAACAAGTAGTCCAAAGAGTCCAGAATGTCGAGTACGTCACTATGTGACGCGGCCGACGATATCAAGCCTGTTCTTCCATTTTTTACGAGAAACATCCATATTGTTCATAGGAGTACCTGTAGAGAGTACACATTGACTAAATTTTAATAGCTCTTGGTTGCACCTTGAGTAAGAATCTCAACAGGGGTGGACTTGGCTGCAATTTGGCGTTTGACGCCCGGGCCGCTTCTTTTAAGGGGTGTCTACGTTTCCCCCGACCTTCGACTGCATTGTTTTACTTTACCAATATATTGCTTATGCATGTCATATATCATATTGTAGCCCATGTTGAAAAGTTTTGAAAAATGAGAATTATTTTGACCTTGTTGCCATGGTAACTGAACAGAGCCTCTGATTGGCTAAACACGGGAACAAATGTAACTGCCTAACGGTAACTTGCATTTACACCATACTTGGATAGAAGGTGCATGGGTACAGTGCGCAGAAAACCATGAAGCAGGATTTTTGATATGGTTGCCATGGCAACCAGGAGCTGACCAACCAGGAAACTTTATGGCGTAATTCAAAATTAAAACCCTAATTCAAAATCAGGCTTCATGCTTTCACAGCCCTTTGGATGCTTGATATCTGCCAAATTTCATGTTGATAAGACCTTTCGTTTTTGAGTTACGTTCGTTCACGTTTCATAAAATTCCGATTTTCACCATTTGAGTATTAGTGAAAGATAATTTCGTAAGACAAGAATTGCAAAAAAAAACTTTTAAGTACCCCAAAACTTGCAAATAATTGTTCATTTATTTTCAAAAATAAAAATTATTACATTTTTTGAATGCATTTTGTGCAAATAGGGATAGGGGATAAATCTAATGGGTTCATAATTTTGGAAAATAATGTTTCAAATATCATTGGGTGAGTGACAATAAAGAAATACCAAAGAAATGTGTCGAGCTGAAAAAATTCGAGTGGTTTGATGACAAAGGAATTTATTTAATATTTAATAATTATTTTTTTTGAAAAGCTTGTAATATGTGATCATAATAATACAAAAAATACATTTGCTTAAAAATCACAGATGTGAGCACTTTTACATACAAAATGTATACATAAATGCATCGAACGTGTGAGACTTGCTTGATTAAATCGAGCATATTAAAATTTGAACGGAATGTCAGATTTACCTCAAACAAAAGCAAAATGAAAGCTGCAAGTTTACACTTTCCTATCATGATATAATGTCAAGTTTGGCTTATTAGATAAAGAGACAATTCCCGACTAAAGACGAGTCAATGGTCCGCTTGGACTTTCCCGGCGCAATGACCGTACGTCCACGGTGTTGATGTTCCCGCTCACCGTCATGTTAAGCTGCGAACCAATTGGTTTACGCTGTCACTACGTCATAGTGCCTGGTGGTAATTTCGTCACGGTGATGTCACCTGTTCAACACGTCACAGCTAAGCTACAAGCCGATTGGTTTACGCACTTGCTGCGTGATTAGTGGCGTGTCCCCCCGTGATTTGATTGTCACCCGATCAAAACCGTCATGTTAGACTGCGAACCATTGGTTTACGCTTTTCTACGTCATTATGCGCGTTAAATTTCGTCACGTGTTGATGTCAACTGTTCAAGTATCGGAGCAACTTCACGTTGTTATCCCCAGGGTAGCCGTTGCCTGATGACATGTGCGAGCCAGTGATGAAGCCGCGCTTGACTTGCGAGACCCAACGCTGGCACCGACTTTAGCAACTCTAACATTGATAAACCGACAGGATCACAAAGGTTTTCATGTGATGATTCCGCCGCAACCCGCCTAAGCCAGCCACGCGAAGAAGGGTGTCGAGTTGGTAGACTGGGCAGAAATGACCCGAAGGGAGGACCGATTGACCTGCTGGACCCTATCTACGGACAATCTCGGATTGACGCCACATTTGACCCCGGTGAGACGACACGTTGTTTCGCGGTACCTGACGAGAGGACCGACATTTTGACGCAGACGAAACAGACGCCATCCCTGGGACTGTTTTGCGGAGTTTTTTCCATCTTAATCTCTTTCGGTTAATTTGAGATAATGACCGTTCCGTGATCTTTCTATTTGATGACCAAAGGCAGCAGGCGAATTCCTCCTTCAAAGGCCGAAATTTCGAAACGTCTACCCGCGTCTGTTTTTCGCTCTTGTCGCGTATGGCGATGGCGGAGGGCTAATAGCGTCCAGGAAAGATGCCGTTAATACATTTGTTTTTTACGGGGGTGGGGGGTGGGGGTGCGGGACTTCGAAAAAAGTGGAACTTTTTTGGAAAAAAAGGACCTAACCCCCTTAGAATGGTCCTTTTGGGCGTTTTTAACATCTCAGCACCAAAAGTGGACTTTTTCAGTCATTTTTTCTGTAAACTTTTGACCATTTTATCAAAAATCTGACAAAGTGGACATTTTTAACCTTTTGTGGATTTTTTTTTGGGGGGGGGGGGGGGTGCTACCGGTGCCCCTATTGCGTACGGGCCTGGTGGAGCGGTTACTCGGTGGGGGCTGCGACCATCTCCAGCCTGGCAAGGTGGTTCTCCATCACAGACTTGCGGATCACATTCTCAATGAAGCCTACCTTTCGTCAACCGGTGGAACCTCGACTTCTCAAACCGCCAACCAACCAACTCCATTGACTAAGATGTATGTGATTGAAAGTTTATATAATCCGTCGGAAAATGAGTGTCTAAGCCACTCCTGAATCAAGCATTAATAGCTTGTTTGGTTGCTGATAATGGGATACGTAATACACTTCCTTAAAACCTCGCATTTTACAAGGTTCAACATTTCTTAGACTTTCAATCATTGTGAGCTGAATAAAACCTATTTCCACTCCTCTTATTTTACCTGGAATAAATGCCAGTCATCACATTAGGTTTGTATTTCAAAATGTAAAAATAAATTGAGATACAAGGGAAAATCATCATACATATTTCTTACCAGGTTTAGCAAAAAGAAAGATTGATATTCTGAAAGAATTTAAGCTGCTAGTATTTTTTAATTTTTTTAAATAATTTTGATGTTGTTTTTCGTAAATCAAATTTTCTCCTGTTTTTCATGTTTGAAGGCAATATCTCACAGAAAAGGAAACGGAACGCATGGCCACTATATATGCCCAATGCAGGTCAACGGTTCTATCAAATATTCCGTTTTGATCCATAAAACATTGTTTAAAAGTTTTATTAACCAAGACACAAATCTCTGTAATGCCCCGTTTTCATGAAAATCGCCCATATCGTCACGAATCTTCCAACAGGCCAATCGACCAAAAGTCACTTTTCGAGATATCGGCGATGAAGTTTAGAGGAAATATGAACTTGCATATCTAAAATGTGAAACATTTTAGGGGGGAAAATGATTTGATGTGTGGCATTATGGACATTGAAACGTTATTCATTTTGAGAACGCTTTCAATTCAAGTATCCCTTGTCAGTTTCCTTGTCAAATAGACGATGGTTGTTTGAAAAAACAAAAAAACGTTTCAGTCTGTGTCTAGTCAAGGAGACGAATTGTATTCGCCTGTTTGCGTCTCAAAAAGAGTCGATCGATCGCCTCAGGACAGTGGGTATTGAAACAGGTGAAAACATAATTTTGCCTGCGGAGGGCGCTAGAAATAAATATGCTTTTGTTATGATTTTCTAGCCGTCATCTACAGGTTAAAATCTGCCAATGAAGTTAGAACAGAGGGAACTGATGAGGTCTATTTTTTATATTTGTAATTAGAATTGATTTGATCAAATACTTATACTTAATGAAAATATATTAAATCAAGGTATTAATATATTATTTGAATGGAAACATGTAAAAGCTGTATTTTACGGGGTTTTGTTAGGCAGAATTGCTGCACAGAATTTTTCTTGTAAAAGTTATAGTATTTTTCATGTAAAACTTTAGTACTTAATAGATAATTGAAATATTCATACTAATGTACGATACCCCATGTGATACTTCGAAAAAAAATAGAATAAAAGCTCCAGTGTAGTCGTTTTATACGCTGGCTTAAATGGGAAATTAAAATTTGCAGTATTTTGCTTATTTCCAAAATTGCAGCATAGGCCTACATGTGAAGTACACTAGGACATCAAAAGTGTATGTCTACATTTGAAATCCTGGGTTTTGTGGATTATTGGACCATAAACGTTAAGTGGAAGAAGTTGTGATTTATCGTTTATTGCTTGAAGGTGTATATTTGATACTTTTTGCAGAGTAAAAGAATCAAAGATCACTATTTTAATCTAGAAGAAAGCTTTATATTACTATCAAGTATTTTTATTTGTATTAATTTACGAGGCGTTTTGACGAAAAACTAATTTTATTCTCAATAACGAAAACTATAGAAGAGAATATTGGCAATTAGAGGTCAAATGAGTTCTAAAAATCTTAAAAACAACGACTTCGGAGTATCTATGACAATTTGAAATTGAAGGACATTCCTGTGGAGATATTTTATATTTGTACATCAAACAGAACCATTGCGTATATGTTTCACATTGGAGCTTGTTGTCATGTAAAAATATAGTGGCTGTAAGTTGGGTCATTATAAAGACCAAGAAGGACAACAGGTGTTAACTTGCTTATGTGAAATTAATGTAATAGGGGTGTGGACTAAATTCATGTCCTACACCGATAAACATGGGGACACAGGTGTAAGTCGGGACAGAGGTAGACTAAATAATGTCTCTTACAGCTTGGCTACAAATTGAGTAAGCTTGAAGTTTGATGGTCATTCATATGATTGGTCAATAAGTTTTATGCTTGAGTGTGATTGGTTCAAAGTGTGTGAGATGTTCTTTGTTTAGACTGTTATGTGTTGTAGAGAAAAAAATATAGAGATGAAAATGAGAATTGCTAGTGAGTTCAGAATTTGTACTCCGCTGTGGAGCGTGATAACCTGCCAGGCTCTGAAATAAAATGAGCATAAATGAAGAAATCAAGAAAAGTCCCTGTCGTCTGTTTACTTGGATTGAAGAAGAGTTATCTTGACAGGAGTCACAACACTCGTATAGTATAGTTGAAAACTTTCTATGAAAAAAAAAAAAAAAACAATCCATTTTTGTTAAGATGGCAGTTTTGCCGGCATTTCTACTGCGGTGCTCAATGGTTGTATATCAAAGACTTCTGACGTTAAATTTCAATTCAAATTGCCAACATTTCTGATTATCAAAGTGGTATTTATTGAAAATGCAGAATGATAATTTTCTCATATCTTTCGTTATTGGAATTGAAAGGAAAATAATTTCCTCTACCTACTAAATAAAATGAAGTGTAATCGGGTTGCATTCAATTATATTTCAATGAGTAATCTTTTAATGTATACCATTAATCATATATTTCAATTAAAATGGCTGATAATGTGAATAATAATTTTTCTACATGCACTGCAAAAAGTAGGGTGTTAAATTTAACACCGCCGGTGTTCTAGGAGGATCACACCAAGAGGGTGTCAAAATTCAACACATTTGGTGTAATTTTAACACCCCATTGTGTGTTGTTTTAACACCAAATAGTGTTAAAATAACACCAAAGGTGTGAAATTTTGACACCCTCTTGGTGTGGTCCTCCTAGAACACCGGTGGTGTTAATTTTAACACCCTATGTTTTGCAGTGTGTACTCAAAATCACATTGCTTTATTGCGCTTATTTACTAAGTACACAGAGAAATTATCAAGGTAGTTTAATTATTAATCAACTAAGTTGCTGAAACTCAAAATAATATCGTAGGGAAAAAACGAAAACGATTTGAGGTACTATGTTTTACATATCATTATTGATCTTAATTTGGCTGTAAATTAATCATGTAAGTAACTTTCATACATGTAAGCCTATCTAACTGAGAATGGGACCCTCTGATATGAACCCAAATACCTAACCACGATACTATGCTACCTTATATACAGGGAATATATAAGAACATTGAATTGATATTCATTACTTTCCTTTCAAATTAATTATTTGCGGAATGTAAAATGAACTAATATCGTACCAAAACGCGAACGGGTTTCAACAAGAAGTTTTTGGAAGCTATCTATAAAGAAGTCTGAGTGAAATAAGTTACCACATTAGTTCATGTTTTACTGTCTGGTGCTACAAATTGGTCTGTTGTTTGTTATAATTTGGAATTACTACATAGCTGATTTGACGTTTACACTTTAACCATCAATTAATCCAGCAACAGTGTAAACTGAGTAATTGTTTTATATTTTTTTGCAGCACTTTACCGTAACCTAATACATGTATGTTTATGTTAAATTTCTCAATGAAAATAAGGGTATTTGTGAAATATTCTCATTAAACGTATAGTTGTAATCATTACAAAATCAAAAAAACATTTAACTATGTCTAAAAACATTAAAAGCGCGCTAAAATGTTGTCATTTAGAACTAAAACCTTCCAATGTATTGGTATTAGAACAAATGCGCGCCGAAAGCGCGCGGAAATTTACCATTTTTAAACTATTATGGTCAATTATGAGGTAGTTTGGTTAAAAACACTGAACAGGCATCAACATTAGGGGGATGATCCTATTGACCATCCCCCTCATCAAAATATGGGGGAGATATCCCCATATCCAACCCCCTCGGTATTTACGCCTATGAAAAGGATCAAAAAGGACATACTTTGCCATAAGTTTAAAACTCAAGCAAATACTTTATTGTCCAATTATCCATGCCTATTACGACTACATTTTTCAGAGAGGCTCTTATTTGACGTTGCATTATATCAACTTATTATGCACTATTATGGATTTTCATTTATACCGTTATTTACAGGAAAACTGTAAATCATACAGGAAAACACTGGCCTCACTTTACCGTTTAATGCATTATGTGACCAAAATTAAAGGTCCATGTCAGTAGGCTAATATCCCGTCTCCAGGACCCTCAGATTTTACCCGTAGTGGTCAAAATTTTGGTTATCAGAAGAAAGCTACTATTTCCTCATTTACCCTGTGAAATATTAGGGCTAAAGGAATGTTTGGTTTGGGTGTTACGTAGCGACCAATATTAGTTTTTACATATACTCTATAAATACAAAATAAAGTTTTTAGCCTCCATTTCAAAACGGGTTAAAATATCGGCGCGAAACATTACAGATATGGTTTTGGAGTGAAGGTCCTACTAATCAAGATTAAAAATTTATAGACTACTATATGCAACGTAGACATTTTCGTGACATTTGGTGAATAGGCCTACTAAGTTAGTGTGTTCGTCAGTGCTTTTTTTATTTTCAACACATTCACAATCTCTCGCCAAATATATATTTTTCAGTGTTTTGATTCGACACACTTTTTACAATATACCTAATTTTCACAGTAATTTATTGGCAGGATTGTTGTCAGTAAAATACTGCAAAATATATATTTTAGTGTGGCAAAATCGTCTCAGATACCGCTACACACATTGTACTAATATAAACCTCGAACCATCTTCTATAGGCTACCCAGTGTTGATCGAGAGAGGAGATGAATCTCGCCATATCCCATTGATCGATATATCACTTTATAAGCTGTCCGCACGTGTTTCAGTACAGCACA
>JAMKCH010019992.1:0-52276 GCA_023653785.1 Ophioderma brevispina | reverse complement strand
GTGCTAATTTTCCGAACTGCCGTACGTGGATGCCAAGTAAATCCGACGTCCACCACCTGAAACGACATTAATATGCCTGATTGATTTCTCCAAAACCGCTTGATGAATTCCTTCAATTTTTGCTATACGGCAAAAAGACATCATTTTAAGGAATTTTCGTTTGCGTACTTTTAATTCGTAGAAGATCGGGGAGGGGGAGGGGGGGGGGGCGGTTTTTTTTTTTTTTTTTTTTTTTTTTTTTTTTTTTTTTTTTTTTTTTTATATATATTCTATGGTGTTAAAGGCTCATGATACGGTCATTTTTCTGTCATAACTGTGTGAAAACGGTTTGCTGCAAAAGTCACACCCATAAAACGAATCATATACGTTAACTTCACGAAAACATGCGGTCATCTATGACAAATCAGGTTTAGGAAAGGAAATTTCATCAAAATGTGGTTCCACATGAGCCAGGTTCTGTCAATACGTCGGGTATACGTTGTGCTGCATGAGCGCGGTATTCTCATGTGCGTTTTGTTTGTGCTCGGACCTTGTGGAGTCGATAGGCGTGGTAGGACCTCAAATACCTGAGAATGATTTGAATAAATAACGTTCTAGCAGTCTAGGGATTTTTGAAATGGCGCGAAAATTTAATTTTCAAAATGCAGTTCTCTCCAAATTTCTTCTACGAACTAAAAATTCGCAGAACAAATTTGATTAAAATGACGTCTTCTTGCGGTATGGTAAAATTGAAGGAATTCATAAAGCGATTTTGGAGAAATCAATCAGGCATATTAATGCCGATTTAGGGATTTTTTCCATAGAGCTCCACAGGAGCTCGGCAACCTCCAAAATCCCAACTCTAGTATCGAACATCAGGCGTCCTCCCCCTGACATTTTCAGTGTATAAAGGAACATGAAAATGTCTTGAACAAGACTAATGCAGATGCAAGCTGGCGCGGACACGCAATTTTCCCGGAATCCCCGATTAGGAAAATCCGTTGAGAATGATATTGACTTAGTCTCCTTTGTCTGTTCAAACAATAAATTTTCTGTGTTTAGATTAAAGTGTACGTCGTTGAAGAGAATAACATTAATAGTTATCGCCCATCCCTTACATTTATTACTGGTATTCCCGATTAGGCTGTGTCAGATCTGATATGTCAGATATGTCAGATCTGATATGGGGGTCACAAAATGACCAAACCGTGCCCATGAAGCCAATTTTGACACCAAAATAGAGAACACTTTCCTGAATGAATTTGCTGAATTCAGTGATTTTTGTTTTGTGGTCAATACCTCAGACATAACAACAAGGTCTGAAACACGCTAATTACTTAGTTAATCTTAACAAGCCCGCCAAATTATACGTGGACTCTCAGTTTTTCTTGTTGTTTGACACTTTGGAAGGTGATTTTAGTGTACGATTGCTGGTAATGTGTTAGCAAACGGCAACGTTGAAATTTAAGATGGCGGTATCTCATCACTGTCGATCAAAAATTCCGCCTTTTGCGGCAATTTCGACATACCAGCCTTGCTTAGTTTTTGTTCCGACGATATTCCGCTACCTTTCTGTTAGGTTAGTTTCTTGTAATGGTAGTTTACCTCAGCTCACTGATATCCAGTGGTCACATCGCCGGTGTGAAAGTAATCATAGTCCGGCAGGTATTATAGTCCGGGCTCCATATACGACAACGGAATAAAGCGTGAAACTAATGTTTTGTGAAGATTCAACTGAATCGATTGCCCTATTGTTCACTATTGTTCCCGGACTGTGAGCCCGGAGGACTCCTGCCACGCCGGCTTTCGTGAAATCAGATCATGAAGCAGACGACGTAAGTGTGACGTCATGGCTCGCTGAGTCGACTTCACTTTCTCGCTGAGCAGGGCCCTCTTTTATATCCAGCTCATTAGTCCCAAAGGTTCGCGGATTGATACAAGATATATTGGTTCACCACAAAGGCGTCAAGCACACGACACTCTATTCTTTCCGCAACACTCTGTTAAATTGGATTTGCCTGCGTGATTATTGGATATGTGTTTCCAAGGAAAGGCTGGTGAAATGGATCTTAATTTTTTGGTCGTGTTCTAGCTAATCAGGAGCACCTCCTTCCGTTATGGATATAGTCCGAGATATTTTCATATCACTTATCTTTTCAGGTAAGGTTTACAGTTTAAAATCAATATTTTCAAGGTGAGGGGGGGACCAGATCACGGTCCAATTTGTCATAAAGACCCCCAAAAAAGTAACGCAGCATGTCTAAATACCCCCATAGGTTACAAACCATTGTCTTTGCACGAAAACATAAAAGTCTATCAATAGTTCGTTTCTTCCCTAAATTTTGATACCCTTCTTGATCCATGGCGATCAATATTGCCAACCCAATACCCATGATAGAAAATATCCCCTTTTTAAAAGTGCAATAAAAGTTTTATAGCGCATATTGATTACCATTCAGTGAAGACCGCATTCTTCCCGTGACGTGTGTCATGGTTGTGTTGTATTGTAACCTTGTTAATATGTTCAGATGCAACTTGGAAAATGTGACACATTTTCGTAAAATGGACATTGTGTGGGCGATATGATCACAACTGGAGCAAGACAAGAAAGGTGTCAAAAATTTGCAGAACAAAAAACACACTATTGATATAAGTTATGGTTTTGTGCATAGACAATGTTTGTAACCTTATGGCGTATTTTTAGAAATGCTGCGTTTAGTCTTATAACGTTTTCTACAATAATAGAAGCATATTACCAAAACATGTGATTACAAATGGGAGGTTAAATTGGCCAACCCATGGTTATGGATAGATAGTATGTGTGACTAAAATGGCTCATAGGATGTTTACAGGGTGTCCCACAAAACTGGTACAATGCAAAAGCACACTTGTTGGAGGCAAAAAATAGTAAGATCGTGAGGTGATATTACATTCAGTTCTTAAAACGACAAGATGGCTTTTGAATATCGTTCACAGCATACAATTTAGTTGTGCCAATCAAGATGTGGCTAATTTCTTAGGGTGAAATAATCAATTGAACACTTTCACAGAATGGCATAAACTTCACGCAAGATATTCATATTGTTTCTTTTTCGCAGTCTTCTTCTTAGCGTTGCCACATAGTCATTGGTAATATAGCATGTGGTGTGTCCAGATTGATTAACTGAAGAAAAGCTGATCCGGGGGCCGCGTGTATTTCAGAACGGAAGCCCCAACAGGCCCACCTTGAGGGCGATGGCGCGGATTGGAAACAGTCTGGAGTTTTCACTGACTGCGATGTACATGTACAGGTGTGACTCTATGGACCACGGGAGACAGACGGCTTAACCGTCCCCTCGAAGGACGGGATGTTTTCATGATTCATTTGCCCAATTCAAGTGAATCATGAAGGATGAGCGGTAGTCTGGATTTCGTATTTAATCATTAGCTGCACAATGCAGAATTATCCAGAATTCCAGCAAGTGACCCCAATTCTAAAACTACTAACATTTTACTTTATTTTCCATTCTGTGATGAAAAGGTGTTATCGTACCCTTCTCTTAGAATAGAAGCTCATAGAATCTCAACGATTTCACACCAATTTCTCTACTACCACTTCCCGACAACATACATATATTGCCCATATTGGTTGCCCATTGGCAATATTGGCATTGGCATTAGCTTGGGACAATATCGAGCCAATATGGGTTTCCCATTGGCAATTAGCATTGGAATTAGGGCTATCGAACAATACGAGGCAATATGGTTCCCATTGGCAAAATTAGCTTGGCATTAGCTTGTTCGACAAATATCTGAGCCAATAGTGGTTCCCCATTGGCATATTAGCATGGCATTAGTTGTTGACATATTATTGGAGCAATATAAGTTTCATTGGCACTCAACATGGTCAATTGTGTGAAGTGTGGCGTGTTCTCAAATAAGACCTCTCATTTTTTCCAGCAAAAGGTATTTTTGACCAATATAATTTTCTGAAGTGATAAATGCAAATTTTTTCATCACTAAGAGAATTAGTATGATGCGTTGATCTTTCAAGATAGTTTGATTAGGGAAGGAAGCATTGTAAACACCAATATTGAACCAAACATAGATATACTTGAAACCATTGAATGTCATGTCGCAAAAGTAATTATCAAATGTTCTACATTTTGTGATACCTTCACTTCATTACCTATTTGTAAAATAGTGTATTGCAATCACTTTCCCTGTATCAAGAGGGAGGTCAGTCCCTATTATATTGGTAGTGAACTGCAATTTTAAATTAGTGCTAATTAGTGTTCATATTTATAATTGATTAATGTATGCAATTCATTTCCAGCAGAAAATAATATTGGGCAAAAATGGGCCCAATATTGATCAGAGTATTGGTCCAAGGTTGGCTCTTTATTATTGGCCCTTTATTGTATTGCCAATATGGCCAATGACGCAATAAATCTTTGGTACATATTGTACAGCCATTATTGTGCCAATAAAATTTCAATATTGGGCTTATCTTAGGCCAATATTGTAATGTTTCTGGTTAGGGAGGGGTCATTATTTCGGCTCGGGGGGTGGAGGATTGGGGGGACGTTAATTTTTCATCAACGCGAGAGGGGTAACATGACTTTTAAAGGGGAAAATCAGCATGAAAAAATGAGGGGGGAACGTTATTTTTTTATTAACGGAAGCGATGAGGGGGGGAGGACCGCGAACTTTTTGCCGAAAAAAAGTTGAAGTCTCTCCATTCCCCCCTGGCAATAATAATGACCGCTCCCTTAATCATACTGTTCACAGGCATCATTGACCAAGCTTCTTTGTCATCAATGCTTACCTTTTTCTTGATAGCTTTTTCTTTTGTTAAATGTCCAGTGTTTTTCCCCCTCGATTGCTTTTTGTCCTGGTATCTTTTGTGTATTTCATTTAATCTTATAGACCACAACTGACGTTTTTTTAATCTTTATGTGTTTTTTATTGTTCAAGAAATCACAAAATCACAATAACCACGTCATTTCAACATCACATACAAAACTCATGTAGGAAAAAAGAAGAAAAAGAAAAAAAAAAAACGCATAATAATAATAATAAAAAAATTAAAAAAATTGAGGGGGGGGGGGGGTATGGGGTCTGACTTGGTAAAAAATTGTACATTTACGAAATGGAATAATGCAATGGCTTAATTGGTAGATTTTAATCTACAAAATGCTTTATTCGAGTCGCAATCGACATTCGTTCCCGAAGATTAATGGCTGATCAAGTGAAGCAGTGTACGCGAAATTTTCCAAAAACGCATAGTCTCCTATACTTTATCATGTGAAAAATTGAAATGGGTTATATTTAAGATATTTTAAAAGATATTATGTATATGCCATTTAACACATTTATTTTGGCTAAGTCGAAGTAAATAAATACTTATTATTTTGTCCATAATTTGAAGTAATTAAATGTACTGGGTAAGTGATTTTTTATGTATTTTATTGTTTTTTCACCCTGCGATATTTAAGAAAAGTATTTTAAAAATTAATTACAGGACAATGGATGCACCGATTTCGATGATTCTTTCATGAATAATTATAATTCAGTATAAAATGAAATTTATAAAAAAAATCCATATTTCACATCAAAAGCGCCCTCAATTTTGTCTAAATGTTTCGAGGTCTATAACTCGTTTCGTTAAAATACGCAAACAACCAAAACGAAAACGAACATAACTAGAGAACGCTACATGCTATGCACATGAAATTTGGCACACATATTCAGCACATATGGATTGTCAAAATTGTGTTCCAAATTCAAATTACACCATGAAATTATGTGATTGGTCGATTGCCGGTTGCCATGGCAACGGTATTGAAAAATCCGGCTTCATGGTTCACTGCGTATTTACCCCCTGCACATGCCACCCAAGTTTCGACCCAGTAGCTTGTTTAGTTATTTAGTTCCGTCCGTTCTAGTGTTTAGCCAATCAGAGGCCTTACGTGGTTATCATGGCAACCAGAGCAAAAATTGACATGAATTTTAAAACTTTGTGACATGGGCTACAATATGATGTGTAACATGTATATACCACTATTTAGGAAAATTAAGAAAAATCACTTCAAAGTTCACAGCTTCAGACCCCATACCCCTCCCTTAAGGAGAGGGGTACCGGTGTAAAGAAACTGAGTGTCCCCCATAAGAGAGTGTCCTAGCTACCATAGCAACATGTACGGAATAAACCGTGGCCTTGTAGACGAGACCATTTGAGTACAGTGTTGAAACAAATGATGCGTACAGCACTCAATGGAGAACACAATAGACTGATGGGTGGTAGGACACTCAGTCACACGGACACTGTAGTATATGACACCGGGGCCGGAATAATAACATTTGTCATCATAGCTAAAATTGATCGTAGGGATGTGAACTTCATGAAAACAGGTGATGACAAAATCTACAGTGGTGGCAATTTGCATACGACGCCATTTTCCAAAGTGGAAGAGATCTTAAAGGCAAAAACAACTAAGAAAACATTTTTGGTCGTTAATATGTTTTTTCTTGGTAAAGGAGTTCAGTAAAACTATTCCCAAAACTATATTGAAAATATTGAATGTATCGATATTTTTCAAGATGGCTGACATCTTATTGACACTAACCTGACATCTTTCATAATATAGCCTAGGAAGATGATTGTGGTGTTAAATTAAAGATTTCAGGGTCAAGAAGTTCAATAAAACCATTTTCAAAACTGTCAGATGAAACTAAAATTAATGGACGTTTCAATATGCCACTATCTTCTAAGATGGTCGACGTATAAAAGGCAAAAATCCTTTACACATCACACTATACAGCACCTAGGCTGACGATTTTGGTGACAAAGTGAATGTTTTTTAGGTCAATATTCTCAAAACTGTCAGGTGAGTCTTGAGTCATTTTATTCATGGAACACCAATGTGACACCCAAAATGTGACACCTTGACCATTCATAAGTATTCATTCCAAACATATGTCTGGAATTGCATGGGAATTTTGATGTTTATGCCTGTACTACTTTAATATAAACCATTATTTGTTTCTTTCAGATATGTCAAGAGTAAAGTGGCCGCGAATTTCACACACTTACATGACCTTGGTACACCTGTTGGTATTCATTGTTTAGGGTTTTCGTTCATATGGACCCTAAAGCGCAGTTAGAACGTTCCAAGGAGGGGTAACTGGGGATTTTGAATTGGTATTAATTATCAAGCATCTGGGTTAACGCTAACCCTCTTGGGTACTTGTATTAGAAATATTGGTCAATCTTGGAAAACAGTGACACATGGAAATAAACATCACTTTTATATTATTCCTACAGTTTTGAAAATAGTTTTATCAAACTCCTTGACCCAGAAAACACTTATTTTGACACCAAAATCATCTTCATAGGTTATATAATAAGAAATATACGGGTTTCTTATATGAGATGTCAGCCATCTTGAAAAATAGCCATGTCTATAAATTTCCATGACTGAGACAATTCTGGCAATTGTATATTGAACCGCATGACTCTGACAACATACATTTTGACACTAATTCGCTATAGTAGCACTGTTACCTTTACAATGGCGGCCATTTTGGAAAATACTGCTTTATGCGAATTGCCATCACTTTTAATTTTGTCATCACGTATTTCGTGAACTACACTACCCAATGATCGATTTTAGCTATGATTGCAAATGTTATTATTCCGGCCCTGGTTGGTAGAAATCTAAGGCCCTTTTTGCACCTCGTGCTGCAGCACTATAATATACACTAAAGCAGCCAAAAATAAAAGAACAAATTTGAATAAGGAAACACAATAGCAACCCAAAAGGAAACAAAGCTGTATCTCGAAGGCCCATTTTTTAAATGTAAAGATAATTTATCTTTTTTTCTTTGCAATGTTAAATTCCATGTCTTTCTGGGAATTAAAAAAAAAAAAGTTTAAACCATTTATATGATTTTTTTCTTGGAACTTGCATTTAACTAACAGAATTTAGTACACAAAATAATATATGTAAAAAAAAATATTGCCAAAAATCCCCAAAATCTTTTGGAAATTGGTAAACCGAATATCTTGAGAAGGTTTCCTTCCAATAATATTCTCAATTTCTTGCCAGAGTGGAATAACAGACTCACATTCACAAAAAATATGGATTATAGTCTCTGGCTCCGTCTTGCAAAAAGAACATTCGAAGGATTCAATCCTCTTTTATTTTACACAAAAATATCCCGAAACGCAATAGCTCTATGGAACACTTTAAAATAAAAAGATCTTAGGCGAGCCTCAATAAAGCATTTAAAGTTACGAAGATGTATCTCCTCCCAATCGGCAATGTCTAAATTTGTTTTCACAAAATTATTACTCCAAAATTGTTTGATTTTTCAGCAAAACATTTATCCAGAAGAATAGAATAAGTGTATTAGGAATTTTAGATGTTTTCCCTGCCGAGTTTAAATTATCAACGACATACCCCTGTGACCTTTGTGGTTTTAATACCAATGAGCACGAGTCTATGATATTCATGTAATATACACATTTGTTGATTAAAGTTGATTGAAAAAAACATACCCAATAACATTGAAAAGGTGAATACCGGAGTTATCAACCAATTTTGAGGATGGTTTTAAGTAAGAAATTGAATAATCTTCTGTCTTTGTGTGAAATACCAAATTCAGAAATCATATCCGCAAAGTCTTAATAGAGGTATCATCGGAATCAGGATCATTAATTAATATCAGCAAAAGTATAAATACCCTTATCGTACCAGTCCCGATAATCAAAAACCTTTTTGGATTTAGAACGAATATTTCTATTAAACCAAAGCTTTATTAAGCTCATTTTTGTTGATCTAAAATTCTCTTGTTCTCTTCAGATAATTTTGAAACCTCAAGATCATCCAAAAATGGATTCTTAGAATAAAGTTGCTGGTAAAATTGATGAATTTCTTTCAGAATCCCATCAGCCTGTTTGAGTCTATGATTGTTTTCTTATCACAAGAGCGTTTCTCCAAAATACAAAGGTACTTTGAGCTTTTTTCACCTTCCTCATCCCACCGATACTGAGAGCGAATAAGGAGACCATTTGTCTCAAAATTAAGAATTTTATTAAGATCTGCCTCCAAAGAAGCAAGTTTATCTAAAAGAGAGTTGTCAGAAGAGTCATTCCCAATTTGAATTTGAACCTGGCTAATATCATTCATGATCCTAGATTTGTTTACACTTCTTTCTTTTTTTCTGGCAAAATATTCCATACAAACCCCAGTAATAAAACATTTAAGAGCATCCCATAAAATATTGGGGTTACATGAGGAACCTTGATGAATTTCTTTAATTTCATGAACTTTCCCTTGATATGTTCAATGAAGACACTATCAAACTGTGAAAACGACAATTAAGTTTCCAATAACCACGTCCTCTAGGATTGCCATCAACAGAAGTGATCAGAGGAAACACAGGCACTTTTAGAACTAATATATTATTAAGGAAATTGTTAGAAACTAAAAATAAATCCAAACGAAACAGTTTTTGGTTGGTTTGATGACGGTATATTTTTTAATTTGGATTATAGTCCTCCAGATATCAATCAAGTGAACCGTCCATTATTCCTAAAATTTTCTCCTGAGAGTTTTTATTGAATGTTGCCTTGAGGACTTTGATAATCCAAAGAACCTGACCCGCATTGAAATCCCCCACTAATTAAGAGCGGCATCGTCAAATTTAATCAACTTGAGCAAATTAAATCTAAATATTTGGATCATCATCATCATTTGGGGCATAAATGTTTAAACCAAACAACTGGAGAGTATTTATTAAAACAGAAATAATTAAAACCGCACATTGGATCTATGACAGGGACTTAAATTTGATAGGAACGGAATTACGAATAAGACTTAATTGCCACACCCTATACTGTTTGAGGAATAATCTGAAACCAATCTTATACCACACTTGACAAAGGGTGTATAGCCGAAACGTAGCGTTCTACACTACAGTTTCATTTATCCACTGTACTTTACCTGTAATAGTTGGTAGAATCAACTGTATGCGTATACATTCGTTATCAAGACCTTTGCCAATCGGGTGAATTGAATAATTACATTCAACCGTTTTAAAGTCAATATTAAATATCCAGATGAAATTAATAAGAAGGGATTAGGCAAAAAATAGGTCATTACCTAGTAGTAATAATGCTAATATTATGTTTCACTATTTTTAATAACGGTAGCGCCTAATTTAGCACCGCGACACCACAATATTTTATCAAATGATCGCGATCGTTCGTGCATAGCTTTTTATTCATTTAGAGTTCGGATCACGGTGATTGTTCAATTAATTTATGAGATTTTATAATGACATTTGATCATGCTATTTGCACAAATTACTGAAAAAAATACCCGTCAAATTTTAAAATAAATGTCATAGATAAATTAGCCTCCGTCGCATAGGAAAATATGACGACCGTTGCATCTGTATGGTGTATTTAGCACTTAAGATAATTATCGGCTCTATCAGATGGACATCGATTACAAAAGGCATACAAGGATAGACATGCATTACAGCTATTAGCCAATAATTAGGGGGGGGGGGGCTTCGTGACTCATTATGGCTAGACTTGTCACATGGCACAAAACACGTGACATGTGCAATATGATGGTAATTTTGCGCGGTATGCCGGGAAAGCATTTAATGCATTGTTCCGTTTTCCTGAGTTTAAATCCTCGTTTATAATTTGGTGGTAGCGTATTGTACACACAATTGTCTTTTAGCGTATATAAACCGTATTCGATACTACGTCTCGAAGATTTTTTTTTTAATTTCCAAGCAGGCAAAAGTTTCATGTAACAACTACCTTCAGCATATACTAACTGTTAATAATTACCCAAAAAATCAATATGTACAAATACATGTAAAGGGCCGTTGCAACAAGGTACAAACCAAACAGACCCCACACATACTTACAGTGTACTACTAGGCTAAATTTTTAATTAAGTAATGTTTTAAAAGATGTCTTTGCGGTCTGAAGAATAATTCTCTGCAATATAGAGTGCCCTTATTAGCAGAATTAACTAATAAATGCTGCCCATGGAGGTCGCCATGCTCGATTGTGACGTGTATGACTTGAGAAGTCATAAGATAAAAACAGGTGTCAAGGAATGTCTAGGGTATCTTGTCAGAACATCGGATTATAAAGGTGTGTCCATAAACAGCAGGACGACGACTTACACGGGGCGGATTCTTGAACAGAATGTGGCTGAAAAGGTTTGGTTATGGCATTCACTAGTCTTCACTGGCTACTTATTTCAATGACACACTATGTACTATTACCATCATGATTTCACTTTTTCTTTGGGCCCATCAAGATGGCTGCATCATATGGAAGATATATAAAAACGTTTTTACTTTGATATCACTAATATAGTGTCCTTTTTCGACTGAAAGACCTTCATTTGAAACAAAAATTATCTATAAGATATTGAAGCACAAATTATATTAGCCTGTCAATTTCGCTTTAACGTACATGAGTTCATTAACTGACTTTTAACAAGAGTATTCGTACAATTAAAAGTTAGCTCATACCTCCGAACATAGTGTATGTTGGGTACCCTAATGATCCACTTTAAAATGCAACATAATGAGCTAAACTAGCTAAACATCTTCATCGGAAAGAGATCAGGGTTAACTTAATGCCCGATCATCGAGGGGGGGGGGGGGGGGGGTCTCCTAGATAATATAGATGCTAGTTTATGTACTTATGGGACAATAAGCCGATGGATTTTTGCCAAAAACCAAAACAATCCAACACAGGGCCTGAGTGTATGTCGGCTCGAAACTAATACAAATCGGTTCAGGAAGGCAAATGGTTTTTACTCTTTAGGGTTTGCATTGGCCCTTATATCATTACCCCCAAAATATCCATGTACATTATTTTAATAACAATCAGATAACTCGCAGAATTATTGAATAAGCAGCAATGTAAGAACCAAGGAGTTAAGAGCAATCTGCTACAGTATCCCCCACCTTCTCAAAGGTGGTTGTTTCATTTCACAACGGCAATAATGTTTGGTATTTGATATATTTTTTAATTCAATAGGGGGAAAACATATATTTGTTTTTGTTTTTGCGATCTTGCTCTAAAGATTTGTGAAATTTAGCAAGCAAAAGTATTACGTTGAGAGGTTGTACTTTCAAACCACAGATTATTGAGCTTCGTTCGTTCGTGCGTGCACGTCCAACACAGTGGAAGATCCGTCTTAAACAGCTGATATTTCAAATCATCCAGGTTGATCAGGCCTGGAATTCCTCTTGGGGACTTGTAGACCTCACAGTCATCTAGATGTGGCTAATGGTTTGTGGCTCTCCATAATCGCAGTTTGGTGAAAGTTCTACTCCGATCTTGTGAAGGAAGCCCCCTGCACGACCAACGCCAGCTCCGAGTCCGTCGAGGTCGACCCACGCCCTCCCACCAAGGCCACAGCCCCCGGGCCCGCCAGATGGGCTGTCCACAAACTGCTTCAGGCTCAAAGCAGAGGACGACCACCGCTCACACTATCCGTCACTGATCCAGGATGACCGACACCGCGACCGCAGTGCCATGGACTGGGCAGCAAAGTGATTCCGTGGAACTCCCCGATCCCCAAAGGGTGCGCCGCGCGGGTCAGGGCACCAGGCTCACCACACCTCTTGGCGAGCCCGATCGCCCGAAGGTTCCTCCCAAGTTTGCAGGAGCTATGCCGGACAGAATTGGAAGACATTCCACAGGCGTCGCCAAAAGGCAACCACCAACAAGTCTCATTGCATCATTCAGAACGACATCAATCCCGTGTGAACGTACACCGCGACTCCACACTGGTGCAGCGCATTCCGCAGCGGAGCATGCCAAGGAAACAGCCGATGTATGCAAGGTGTCAAAAGACGCACCCCATCCAGTCCCTGTGAGCCCCCCGAGGAGGCCGACACGAGACTGCGTACCGGCAGCGACCGCCCCGGTGTGCTGATTGAAAGCAAGGCTGCGGTCCACCGCGACGCCAAGGCACTTCGGCGTTGGGCCATGCGACAGCCCCTCTCCATCCAGAGTGATGTCAAGTTCTCCCTTGCGCATCGACCTGCAAGGTGGAAAACAGAGCTGACGGTCTTGGGCTTGCTGAGTTTCAAGCGCCATCGGTGGAAGAATTGGCTTACAGTGATCAGGTCTCCCTGCAGCACTGCCTCCAAGGACCCAAAGGAACCAGCAGCCATTCCAAGTGCCTCGCCGTCTGCGCAGGAGCACTGCGAACAATCCCCCTGGCATATCTGAGACGTAGATGCCAAAGAGACTGGGCGCCAGGACAGAACCTTGTGGGATACCATTCCGAAGTTTGCGCTTTCTACTGCGTTGCCCACCCGATGTTTCCAGGACGAAAGATCCGTCTTGGACGAGCAGCATAATGAACTTGACAAGCTTGACATCAGGGAAGATTTTGAGCAGCTTGAGGCAGAGACCCCGATGCCAGACCGCATCGTACGCAGCAGTTAGGTCCACGAAGACTGCTCCAAACTTCTGCTTCTTCTGGAAGGCTGTCTCGATGTCATTAACTAGTCTTGCTATTTGATCAGTTGTTGATTTACCTCTTCGAAATCCGGCTTGGGTGCGGGGTAAATCTGCCTCGACCGTATCATTGATCCTGCCGAGTATCAGTCGCTCAAGCAGCTTATAGATGTGAGATAGTAGCGAGATGGGTCTGCAACCCTCGGGCTCACCCGCTGGCCCCCGGAGGGAACAGCCGACGTCCCCATGCAAGCAGAAAGGAAGAGCCGGAGCCACCGCACAGCCCCGGGCGCAACATTCTCCAAGAACTCTGCATGGACGCCGTCATCGCCAGGAGCTTCCCCACCCTTGAGAACTCCAACTGCTTCGGCGATCCCATCGTAGGTGAATGGTTGGGACATGGGGCTTGACGGTGGAGAGGCTGTTTAATCTCTGCATTAACAGAATGAG
Organism: Ophioderma brevispina; assembly: GCA_023653785.1. NCBI lineage: Eukaryota > Metazoa > Echinodermata > Ophiuroidea > Amphilepidida > Ophiodermatidae > Ophioderma > Ophioderma brevispina. The sequence continues at coordinate 38,349 of JAMKCH010019992.1, read as the reverse complement.
AGTGGGCCTTCGCCTGCGGAGTGTGGCCCTGCCACCCCCCACTGTCGACAAGCACCGAAGCGACGGAGTCCGCAGAGACAGGACACTGCTCAGCCGGACAGCCACGCCCGGTGAGCTTGCCGATGGCGCCCCAGGCCCGCGGCCCGAGTGGGTAAAGTTGACATTGGACATCTCCCCCTCCCATCTGGTGCGTCTCTTTTGGCCAAGCAGATCCAGCAGCCAGTCGACCCCCGCCACTCCCTCAGCATCGCAGTTGGTATTACAACACACTTCGCACAACCCGTCGTACCCCCCGCCCTAAGAGGGGGCGCAGGGCCTCCCTCCGCCTCCCGGAATGGAATGCCCAGATGCCCGGCGGAGCATGGAGCAGAAGTCAGAACATGCATCGTTGATGTCAGACGAAGCCGGGTCCGGCAGCGTGGATGACAGCCCGCCGGTGAGCTGCCCGAACCCGGACCAGCCGGCTCCCCCGAAAATTCCATCTCCCCCTGCAGAGATCGGCGACCGCGACCCTGACGTCACCGGTGACTAGGATAGGGCAACGACCTGATCCAGGAAATCCATGGAGGACCGCCCGGAGCAGCTGGACCGGACGCCGCAGGTGACCGCTGACAGGTCGGGACAGGTCCATGTCCCATGAATGCTTGAATAAAAAGCAGGTGGGTCCCCACCATAAAACAGCAGCCGGACGTCCCGGGCTACAATCCACCCAAGAGCCGCCTTGCCACCCTTGCCAATGTCGGAGCATCCCCATGCTGTATCTCTACAGTTGAAATCTCCGCAGACGAAGGAGCCCCGCCGAACCACTGGAAGGGAGCCGAAGTCTGCCTCAGCCGGTGGTGGCCCATAGATGCCGGTGAAGTGGACTCCCATTGCTTCAAACGTTATCCCACCGGATCGGCGAATTCATTGAAGACTGCAGGGTTGATCTCACCCGTATGCCTTGCTTCACATAGAAAGCGACCACACGCCTGCGGTGTGGAATGAAGCAAATAAGGTCAAAACCTTCGATTTGCAGCTTCTCTTCAGATTCGCAGTGAGTATCTTGGAGGAGGGCGACATTCACCCCGCCCTCTCTGGAGAGCTGTAAGATGATGTCACGCTTAGTATGGGTGAGACCCTCAACGTTCAGCTGCAGGATACAGACTTTGGTGCTTGCCATAAGGAAAGATCCTCTGTGAGTAGCTCAGCCGCCTAGAATTGAGGGTGGGTCTTCAAGATGTTCACTGTGGTGTTTTGAAACACGAGCCGATAAAACAATTTTGTCTTTTCCAATAATTTTTTGAAGCTTTCCCAAAATTGCATCACAAATCGACATTGAAAGAACAAGTGAACAATAGTTTCTCTTTCTCTGTCACAGAAAGTAATAGGTCATTATCTCTCAGATTCATTTGATGTAAGAGCCTATTTGTTCCAATTATATGATTAAGAATGCGATACTGAAAATACTGCAACTTTGTATCCTTAGTTACTTTGAACGGTAAGGCAGAAATATCTTGCCATACGTTTTTTAAAATTAGTTTATAATAGATCTTACAATCTTTCGCTTTATTATTTAACAGTTCTACAACAAACGGCCGAAATGGCATAGAAAGCTTGCTATTTTTACCAATACATTTCCAATGACCTTTTACACAATTTACCAATCCTTGAAACTCTAAATGATTTGTGTTAAGATTGTAAGCTGCACGAAATTGTTCAAAAGACATAATTTTACCATTCATATTTAACAAGTCATTCACAAAATATATACCTTTATTCTTCCAATGTGTGTAATTAATAGGCTTATTTCCAATTTTAATTTTATCATTCCACCATAAGTAATTCTTTGCGATACAATTATAGTCTAATTTAAGGTCGCAGTTATAGTTGGATGTGACTATAGCCCAAGCATTTAAAACATCGTGCCAAAATTTGTTTTTAATATTACATTTGACAGAATTAAACCGTTCTTTACCAAATTGATATATATAAATCACATTTAGTGAGCGCTGTTAAGATATGGAACAGTTTTACCCATTTCTGTTCATCACTTTGAACTCTCTTTATCCAAGACACCTTTAAGGCATTCAAATGGGACTCAACGTGGGGCAGTTTCACACCACCAAATTCATAATCTTGAATAATCTGACTGCGTTTTATTTTGTCGGGTTTACCATTCCATATAAATTTAAAAATTGCACTATTAATATCTTTGATTAAGTTGATATGGGGATTAGGAAGCATTTGACCAATATAATTGAACTTAGCTAAAATGAGACTTTTAACAACTGTAACTCTTCCCAGTAACGTCAAGGAGCGCTTAGACCAGCTATTGATAAGTGCCTTGACCGAATCATATGCATTTTGATAATTTAACACAATCATATCATCCAGTTGAGTGCTAAAAGTAACCCCCAGCATATCAAAAGTTTCATTTATTTTCCAGTCTAAATTCAGATGGGGACATATTTGATGAGCATTATTTTTGCAGCCTCCGATCCAGACTGCAGATGTTTTTGTCATATTTAATTTTAAGCCAGACATCTTTTTTTAAAAGTATCTAATGTATACATAACTTCTTCTAATGATTTTTCGGATCCATCTAAAATTACAGTTGTATCATCAGCATAGTGAGAAAATTTGAATTCCATACCATCAATCAAAATACATTTTATATTTTTGTTCTTTCTAATCATTATTGACAGAATGTCGGCACATATAACAAATAAATATGGGGACAAAGGATCGCCTTGTCTACATCCACAGAAGACATCATATTACTATACAATATTTTGAACCACTTAGTTATATCGGAACTAAAGTTAAAACATTCTAATGCTTTCAATATAAAATCATGTGACACAGTGTCAAACACTTTCTCAAAATCAATTAATAAAAGTAAACCATTAATTTTCCGTAAATCAGTGTATTGCATTAAGTCATAAATCAAACGAATATTTTCACCAATATATCTACCAGGAACGAACCCCGTTTGATCTTCATTGATCAAAAGAGGTAAAGCACGTTTGAGTCTATTAGCAATTGCAGGTGATACAAGCTTATATGAAACATTTAACAAAGAAATTGGACGCCAATTTTGTACTAAATGACGTGGCTTATTACCTTTTGCGAGTCAAAACGAAAACCGTTTATAAATAATATGTAATATATATAATAATATATTGGCTTTTATAGAGCGCCATTTCAACAAGATCACAAAGCTGTTGCCTATTGTTATTACGCTGCCGTCAGGAATCGTCACAATCATTTCGCTTCATCTAGACCGGCAGCTGGCCAAGCGCACAATCCTATCAGCACTTATATTGTAATATTCCCCATAACGATGGGGCAAGTGAGGTAAAGTGCCTTGCCCAAGTGCACAACACATTGGCCGCACGGGGCTCGAACCCACAACCTTTAGATCATGAGTCGGCAGTCATATCCCCACGCTCTCTCAATTAAAAAAAAAGGTGAAAACTCATCTCTTTCATCAAGCTTTTCCTGATTCACAGATTTAATGTTTTTTGTGTGTGTTTTCATGTTACTGTGCGCTCTGAGTTCTTCGGAAGATTTTGCGCCTTATAAGAACAATTTATTATTATTATTATTATTATATCCACTGGACCAAATGCGTCCTTAAATGAACGTAACAAGAAAACTGATAATTCAGGCCAAAAAGTTTTCTAGAATTCAACCGTAAAACCGTCAGGGCCTGGTTATTTACCTTTATTCATATTTTCAGTGCATTTGTTAGTTCTTCCATTGTTATTTCCCCTTCGATATCACTAGATTGTTGCTCAGTTAATCTTTTATCAGTTAACCTCCTTAATATATCGTTTTCCTCAATTTCGCTTCGCCTATAGAGGTTTTCATAAAAGCTTGTTACTTCATCCATAATAGCATCGTGATTACAAACTCGAGTACCATCTTTTCGTTGTAATTGATTCATCTGTTTATTGATGAAATTACGTTTTTCTAGATTTAAGAAAAATTAATATTTCGTAGGTTTTTCGCCATGTTCTATCCATCTTGCTTTTGATCGAGTTTAAATACCATCTAATTTCTTTTTTCTTAAGCTTTGAAGTTCGGAATTTGCCAATCTTAAATTAGAAACGACCTCGTTTCGGTGTTCTTCATCATTCAAAAGATCCTGTAGTTATCGTTCGTGTTTTTCAATGGTATTCTGTAGTTCCTTTTCTTTAATATCGTGTTATTTTTTCATTTTTGAAGTTCAGCCACTTTAGCTATTAGGTCACAGCAAATACCTTTTATATAATACATGGTGTTACAGTTACTCGCTTCAATCACATCTGCAAGCCCGGTCGTCGAAATCGTAGCTGGTTTCGTTGTACTTTTAGTCTTGATGGGACCATTTGATATGGTGGTTCCTGTCCTTGTTTGGTTCCCTTGCTTTGGTGCACTAGCCTTAGTCCGGTACCTGTGTGCTACCCAATGAGTCCTGTTTGAAACTGGGTATCATGTTGCAAACAGGGAGGATATCTTGTTGAACCTTTTTGAGTCCCCGATGAAGCCATTTTCCTTGCAATTTTTAAATTCGTCATCTCCTGTAAGCCAGCCCTGGTGAGATGACTGCTATATTGCAGATTGCTTTTTCTAGAAAAAAAAATTCCTAGAGAACACTGATAGAACGTGGTGGTTATCGCTCTACCGACGGGTTGCCAGTCATCGAGATTTTAAAGGCTGACTCGAGATTTACTGAGTGAGGGCGCCCTCAATTTTCAACAAACGTGTTTTGCATGTACCTCAATGACGTTTCCATAACAAATCACTGTGTGAATAAGCTTTCAAATCGAATTCCTTCTATAGAAAATCACATCTGGTTATAAATTTCCGGATCCGGAATTTGGTTGTACACAGTTCCCATAGCACTGTAAACTATACATTAATGTTTACTGCAATGAAAACGAAAAAATATGATTCATCTCAACTTTGGACTTAAGCAGGTTAGGTGACATCTTTAGTTCTAGCTGGCTATTTCCATTCATATCAGAAAAAATTATATTTCGAAATCTCTGAGTCAGCCTTTAATTGGCCCGAATCCGTGCCGAGCCGAATACAGCTGTGCAGCTTTGTCGTTTGATTTTGTATGTGGCTCGAAAGTTAACGGAAAAATAAACCGCATGTGCCACATGTTAAGAGGTCGCAATTTAAAGGTCCCAGGAATGAGATGATAAACCTAGTCCAAACCTTTACGGGGCATTCCATTCAAATAAACTGGGCCACAAAAAAAAATACACACCCGTGAATCATATTGACTATGGATTTTCAGTCAGTGTCATGATCGATTCACCCAGTCACCTGGAATTATGGAATTTTTATTACTCTCTGAAAAATCAATAGTAACTAATGATGTCATACACCCAACCAAAATATTGAATGATTTCTCGCCCCTCCTTGTAGACTTGACCATCAAAACACATCAATTAAGTTTTTGAGGTTCCTGCGGACCTTTAATGTTGGGAAAAGATACCGTTCATTGTGCTTATTCCCTGGTACATAATAGGACTGTACAACAAAATACTACTGAAACGTAACCACTTGTCACAGTTGTACACATTTACAATCGCATTAACAACGATTCAACTTGGCAACAGGGTTGCTTGGAATCGGCCGCGACAGTTCCGCTACACATTGAAAGACTTAAATGATGCAAGCAAAATCTAAAATCCGTCGGTGTATACATTAGTCGACGGGATGTCAAAAGAAAATACGAGGAAAATCGCATTTTGGAAAAATTGCGACCTCTAAAGAGTCGGTTGGTAAACTTCCCCTCTGTGATCAAATCCGAATTAAAGAAACGAATGAACCATGACAATATTTTCCGCTAATATTCCTGGATAATTCTTCACTTGATAAACAGATGTAAGTGGAAAGACAAGGTTAATTAATAATCTTATCCTTCACACCAAAAGTTACGCAATTGGCGATTAGGTTCATGACATGAAGGGTGACCCAAAATGAAAGTGATAGTTTCCCTTTTTTAAACTTATTTTTTGTAACATTACGATAAACAGTCGTTGGGTGTTGTTCAAGACGCTATTTGCAGAAGAAACAAAAAAGTTTTTAGGGTTTCGTGTTTAACTTTGCTTTGATATTTTGATAGTGTGTTGGGATGAATGGGGGAAAAAATTGGAACACTTGCAGAACCTCGTGTGGTCCAGACTTAATACAAAATGTGCGCCAAAGCGATTGTTTTCAATTCTGGAGAACAAAGTGGTTATGGACGGATTCCGAAGTTCAAGAGACCAAAAACTGCATAGAAGGGAATATGTCGTTAGGGTAATTTCTTAAGTGTGTTCCTCTTGACTGGGAAAAAAAACAAGTAAAGTTAAATTTTCAAATTAATGGTGTTTCTTTATAATTGATATAGCCGTATATTACAAGAGAATATAAATAAACAAAACAGAAAAAAATAATACAAAACTGAAATAAAAAAATTAAAAAAAGAGCATGATAAATAACAAAGCATAAGTATTCGAAAATTCCCCGTTCTAATTAATCAGGATCAAATGGGTACAGTTATAGGCAATTGATCTTCAGTGGCGTATAACCAGCCCTTTCCTTTACAAATGGGGGGTGCCGAGGGCATTTCCTGGGGGGGGGTGGGGGGATTGGATCCTCCATACAGTACAACGGTCATTATGGGGGGGGGGCTGTGAGGGGGAACTTGTGTTCTGATAGGTGCCCCTGCCTCCCGCTGGATACGGCACCTGGTTTCATTTAACAAATTTTAGTTTTGTTAAAACTTTTACGAACGAATTTTGGATATCAGTACGACTATATGGTAAAAACGGTTTTCAAAGGTCAGAATAAGAGCGGAAATGATCTAGTTGTTATAACAAGAAAAGTATTCTTTTAGACACTTCAAATGATTTGCATTATACATATGACAGGATATAAGGGATGGTCATTTATCCGATGCCATATATGGTCACTCTTTAAATGTAGGTGTAGTTTTGTAGTTAATTAATGCTTGTTTTCACCCCCCCCCCCCCCCAGATGCCCGTACGAGTAATTTGGAAGTAGTTTAAGTAAGTTCATTTTAAATTTTTTACCCCTATGACTGGCCTGAACCAATTGCAGGCTGTTTGTAATACTAACTAAAGGTCCACAAAAGGCAAAACTATACACTTTTCTTAAAATCACTGACTAAGGGAATGCAAAGTACTCAAAAGGTTAGTATTATGAACAAGAAAATTTGAATTTTTTTTTCGTATGATGGAATTGTTGGCAATAATAGGAAAAAATAAAAAATCATAGATAGGCAAACTATACTACGCAATAACGCAAAGGTTTTAGCGCAATTTTTTATATACTTTAAAATTTACCCCAGCATCGACTTTACCCGTTATATCCCTGAAACAGGGGCGTTACGGAATGTTGATATGGTTGTGTCCTACTCTTTAGCATCATTTGCATTAGCAATAGAGAGGTTTTTCGCATTGGAATGTGATACACAGAACTGTTTTGTGAGATAGTTATTTATAGTCAGGTAGAAGTTTAGGCACACAGCCTGAAGGATTGAAATGGAGTTCCAGACTGTGCTTCTATTGATAGATTGTAGTTCATTAGGACCTAAGTTCCTGCTGGGTATAGAAAGCAGAAGTATGCCTCTATCACAAATGCTTGATGAGTTGTGGTCACTTGAATGATTTCAAGACATTATATGGGTATTTAGGGTGGCCATATTGATGGATGGGTAATGTGGATCAAAATCACGTCAATAACCGGTCCAAAAGATTCCGCGTGTTTTAAAACCGGATCTAGTGCATACAATATGGCCATTTGAATGAATTCGAGAGTGATAGCGGCCATTTTGGATTTCTAGAAAATGGCACTGCCACGCGAAATTTTGCACACCCGCCAGAACTGATTAGCTTAGGTCATTCATTGACAAAAATCTAATCAATAGAAAAGAGGTCTGATACTCCATTTCCACCCGGCCCCAAAAATTCCCCTGTACTAATTAGGGTTTATTACTAATCGACTCCTCTCATCTCTTGATTTATCGTTAAGCTGCGTTGGACCCGAGGGGGGCGTCTTGGAAAGTCCCTGTACTACTTCATGTGGTCCTGGAATACAAACGCCCGGACAAAGAGAATGCTTTTCATTCTGGTGTTGAAGAGTAATATGTTAATGGTAAATCACAGATCGGAAGAATTGTACTGAAACAATATGCCGTATGTATCACTGTTATTACCGGATAAAACAGAAAAAAAAGATCCGTACTTCAAAATACTTAATTAAATATCCATGATAATAAATATAGGTACTCTAGAAATGCAAAGGGGGGTGGTGACTTTTTCTTGATTAGAGGGACAACAGGGCCCATCTTTCTGAAGAGTGAACTTTCAAACCCTTCGAAATATATTTTCCCAAATTTCTCGTGATATGATAAATTAAATTTAAGAAATAATTATAGTCAACGGTATCCTTGAAAAAATGGTTTTTCGTTTTATTTTGAGCTGTGTGCGTACGAATGGGAACCTTGGAATACCTGTAGTACCTCGTGTGGTCCGGAATACCAAATGGCGACTCGAGACAAATGTTTCAATCTGGTGAACAAAGTGGTTTATGCGACCGGAAGTTCAACTGGACGAAAAACTGCACAGAAGAAATGTCGTATGTGTCATTCTAGTGTGTTCTAAATGACAGGGCAAACAAAGAAACCTTAACCCTCGTTTACCAAGCCTTTTTTGTAACACGGTTTACCAAGGGGGTGGGGGGGGCTCCGGGGGGGGGGGGGGGGGGGGGAGAGGGGGTGGTACCACCCCCCATCGAGAATTGTTTATAAAGTGCCCGATGCTTATGATTTTGATACCAATGGATTAAGCATATGTGGACATACCAGTATGGGCGTACAATGACGTCATAAAGTCCGCGAGTCGGCAAAATTGGCATTTTCGACCGAAAATAGGCGAAAAATCCAATTTTCGATGAAAAAAACAGGAAAATATCGGAATTTTCATGCGGTTTTTGCAGCCCTTAATGAGTGGCATTTGGCTAGTTTCACATAAACATAGCGTTTAGAGCCATTACTGGGCATTATATTTTCAAAAAATGCACACCATAAAATATCATTGAGATGGCAACCCCCTCCCTACCCTCCGACTTGGACGGCATACCCTAACCCCGGTGTGAAGGTTGCTACCTTCAGATATTTCCACTAAATGGACCAGAAGGATGATAAAAACGATTAACCTAGAAGCTTTTTCCGAAAGTTTTTTTAGCATTTTAGCGCCCCGGAGCGAAATTCACAATTAGGGGGGGGGTAACCACCCGCCACCCCCTGGGATAAGACATTAGCTTTCTCTGTACATGTAACGTGGTCAGTTACAACAGAGCTAATGGTGCGATGCAACTAGCGTAGACTGGAAGAGAACAATAATACCTGAAGTCATACTTTACTGGAAACTAAGAATTTTATTTGACGGCACACGACGACACAAATATTAAATCATATTTAAGGCGCGAGACGGAACAGGTCTGCCGCTGAAGAAACCAAAATAAGCGAGTAGGAGAATTGGGCCACACCATAAATCACACCCAAGTCGAACGCTACTTGGGCGTGCCCTTCTGTGATTGGTTTTTCCAAACAAAAAAAATTAAATCTAACCGATAAGGCGTAAAGGACCAATTAATTACTTAATTACTTATTCTTTACAAAACATGCAATACCCCACAGTGGCCATACAACAGTTCACTCCACAATGCTTGTCACAATTCAATTTATACCCATAGAAATATACAAACCAAATGCGTCACTAGTCATTTCGATGGCGTGGTTTCGAATCCCACCGCTGCCACCAAAATGAAGATTTTAACTTTCTCTTACATGGTAACCGCGGTCAGTTACGACAGCTAATGGTGCTGAATGCAACTAGCGTAAGACTGAAGACGAACAAATAATACCTGAAGACATACTTTAAACTGCAACTAAGTAATTTTATTTTTGGACCACACGCGACCCAAATACAAATCTATTTAAGGAGCGAGACGGAACAGGTCTGCCGCTGAAGAAACCAAAATATCGAGTAAGGATTTGGCCACACCAAAACACACCCAAAGCGACGCTACTTGTTAACTGGCGTGCCCTTCTTGTGTTTGGTCAATTAAATCTACCAATAGGCTAAAGGACCAATGCAATTACTTAATTACTTCTTCTTTACAAAACATTCAAATACCACCAGTGAGCATACCAACATTTTTCACTCCCCCCGAATGCATGTCACATTCCATTTATACCAACATAAAAATATACTAATAAAAATGCTCATAATAAATATCACCTAATAATTATCCTACAGACGATCTTAAAATTTCATTTAATTAGTTATAATAATATAGGATAATCCAGGAGAAATAGAATTACCAGGGCTGACATTTCCTATTTTTGCTAGTTCTGAGCGATTTTTTTCCTATCACTAGACCGGCATATGGTTTTCCCTCGTGCCACATCGCATAAATCGGCAAATCCATCACCGTCCTTCAAAGCAGTGGGTATAGTATTTGGCAATTCCGTTTAGCTCGCCATATCCAATCAGATCAGAAGCTTTTTTCCATGATATCAAAGTATGAAATAAGCTTTAGTCGATTCGCGTTGAGACTCGTCCCCCTGGAGTTTTGGACCTAATTCAATTAAGCCTGATAGGTCACGTAGCTCTACCGGGACAATGAAGAATTCAATGCCCGTGGCCACAATTCGTATTATCTTTGGAGGATGCTCAAGTCATTTAACTCACTCACCTGCCACTTGTTACAATTTCATTCATGTATATAAACGCACTACAGTGTATTTCAGGTCTTAACATTGCGCTTCACATAACTGATTAACATAATTCCCTGCGCCCATTAGCATTAAATTTTTCACCTCCGCAAAATGGTACGGGGTCACCTATCAGATAATCGATATACTGTGTCCCAACAAAAAACAAAAAAAAAAAAATGTAACATTCTGATTGTGCACTGGTGTAAAGCTTTCCATCAAAACTATCCCTATCTGAAATGATTAATCTGCGAAATGTTTCTTGTAACAAAAATGTGAAAGTTCCAATTTCCTATAGGAACAATAACGAAATGTCAGCCTATCGTTTCTAAAATATACGCTATCATACCTTCTGTTTTCCATTTTAAGTTATTTCTGCACACAAATTAACAAGTTAGGAACTATTGCGTGTCTAATCTATATGAATCAACTACATATCGCAGAAAATATGGATGACTTGAAATCTCTCGTTGCACCTTTAAGAACGGCTAGACGAACGAAACCACTTCGTCCTTTTAAAATTGTTGCATCCATGTGGCCACATTTCAAGCAAAAAAGTGCCCTTTCCCTTTATTGCTTATTCCTCGGAATTGCAACCTGAAACATTCTACTACCATTGAAACTGAACTTTTCACAGACGGTCAAAACAGTATTTGAAGTAAAATATTTAAAAGGCTCCGATTAACAAGATTAAAAGTCTCAAAAGTCACCTAAATGCCTTTGTGGCCTTCAGTTAGACATTCTCATTGCTCTGATTTAGAAATGGGGAAAACGATGCTGATTTCAATGCTTTTTATAAGTATCTAGGATCAGTGCCTAAGTAAATTACCCACTTTTTGACAAAACAGTTTGTATTTTATTGTCTTGCTAGAAATTCTAACTCGCATCCAAATGGCACAACTTCAGGCAATTAGAAACCGTCGAGCTAAATACATCAACAGGCCCACCAAACTACATCAATGAGGTAATTGGAGGAAGCTTGAACGGAGAGACCGAAAACATTCTCGTCATATGTTAAACTCATGCGAACTGAAAACTTAGGGATTCCAGCCTACGTACTCAAGACAAACTATGTACAACGGATTATAACAAAGCCCATGCACTAAATAAACATTTGAGCTGTTTTCAATCCTTCCACAACCAATACATACCAGACAACTGGAAATCTCCGTAACCCGACATTACTCAATCTGCTATCCATAAAGGAAGTGTCTAAAAACCAACTGCAGCGCCTCGATCCATCAAAGGCCAGCGGTCCCGATGAGATCCCTCCTAGATTACTCAAGCCTGTTGCTGTTGAGCTCGCTCCTGCCCTGACTTTCCTCTATCAGCATCTATCAACAAAGGCGAAGTACCCGGCGCAGTGGAGACAAGCCATTGGAACAGCTATATTTAAGAAAGGAGCAAAATCCGATTTGCCTAGTGCTGTGTGCGTCCAATCTCCCTGATATGCCTATGCTGTACGAATGCTGGAGCATATTATTTGAGTCATGTAGCTAAACAATCTGAGCCAAGCATAACATACTCCTTGACTCGCAGCATGGCTTCAGATAACTACTTTCAACATTTCCCAGCTTATGACTTCCCTCCATGACTGGGCCACCACACTTGAACATCTTGGACAGACCGACGTGATCTTTTTAGATTTCTCTAAGGCTTTCGCTAAGGTTTCCCCTCAGCTCTTATCCGTCAAGTTGGATTTTACGTGGGATTAGAGTGTCAACAGCTTTCCTTCTCTCTTCTCGCCCAACAGGCAATGTCTGTCAATAGCAGACACTCCCACTGGGGGAATGTAACATCAGACTTACCACAGGGATCGGTATTGGGCCCGGCACTATTCTTATTGTATTCTCAACGACATACAGACACAAATCCACTCTCAAATCCGTTTATTTTGCTGACGACAGTATCATCTATAGAGAACTAAAAAGACTAAGACGATCACCAAATTCCGCAAAAAGAACCTGCAGACCCTGGCTAAGTGGGCCTGAGAAGAATTGGCTGATTGGAAATTCAACATCAAAAGATGTGCTGTCCTCCAAATTACACGCAAAAGGCCGCCGAGTCTTTTCCAATGCCGCCTTTTGGGCCAGCAGCTTCTCTTGTTGATCAGCAAGGATACCCTTGTCATATCCATTGCAATTATCTCCTCCGCGGACCCCAGTGTCAACACAATCATCAAAAACTAACAGCACGCTGAGCCTCTTACGCAGAACATTCTTAACTTCTTGCTCATAATAGTCCAAGAATAAGGCTTAGAGTCCCTCCCTCTTTCGGTCCGCCGCCTCGAATATGCATCAGAGACTCGAAACCCACATACAACAACCTTTAGTGGACAAGCTCGAGCAAGTTCGGAGCATGAGCACGATTTGTGTTTGCAATTATCGCAGGACTCGACGAACCAGTGTTTTCATCACTCTTCAACAACTTGATGGGAGCTCTTCAATGTTCGGCAACGTCTTCTGGACAACAAACACCAAGTAATTTCTTCCAAATATTCCACCAATGTAAATATCCAAGTTCCCAACATGTGTTTTTCCATCTACATACATCTCAAGAAATGGTCATCAACTTAAGTACCAGAATCCCCTCTACAACTACAGAATCTATAATTTTTGCCTACTACCTAAGGTCCTACGTGTTTTGAATAACCTTCAGCTAAGTGGTCACCATTTTCTACTTGCCTCGGCCTTTTAAGAGAAAAGCAGCCCTACCAGCCATCAGCAGAGCTATGCTTCCTCCTCTGGCAGCAAATTAATTGTAAACCCTTCCTTCCTCCTGTATATAGTGCACATTTTGTTCTTTTTTTGACTGTTTTGTTGAGATTTTTGCTTCCCCAGTTTTTTTGCAATCTGACATCTACTTTTTACTTGCACCTTGTCTGGAGAACGCCATTTTCGCACTTCTTCCTAGTTTAGCTCAACGAGCTGCTATAAGATCCTCATACCAGTACCAAGTACCAAATGACATTTACTCTACTCACCTCACTAACAGTAAAGTGATGTAACCGCCCTAAGCATCTTCACTTCGCCATTCACAAAATATAATTATCAAGTTTTTGAAAATATCATAAATTGGGTAAATGTTGGAAAACAAGTATTATTAGCCTTACCTTCTGTATTGAAAGTAAACAACATTTAGCTTAGAAATATTACCAGCGCCAGGTTTCATCAGGTTAGGGTCAAATGATTTATCAACAAGAACACTGAACGCACTCTACACAAAACTCGATTATGTATTACATAGATCCAATGTTATTTAACAAAAAATCTTACCAAAAGCCTCCGACTAAAAAGGAACTCTTATTAATGCAGGAAGGTGAAAGAAAGTAAAATAAAAAAAATGTGGCCTCTGCCAATGATGGTAACTAGCCACACGCCATTGATTTTAAAAGATAATAGCTTTGTGATTCCATACACTTGCCGATTTCACAGGTCATGATTTCAAAGCCTTTCATTTCACTAATACGCAAATGATTCGAATCCCGGCTCTTTAATTTGAACATTCATAATAGCCGCTTCATTATTAAAAAATATTAAGAATCGGGTCGGTTGTACTACGTTTGCACATGGCCTTATACTTACTACTTACAGGACAATGTAACCTGTTCAGATTCTAAAATGAAACGCGAAGTGATATCTTTGGACAACTGGCAATATATACATTAGACAGTACATCTGTACTTTGGTCATCATCCTTACCCATCCCGCACCAAAGATCGCTCTTTAGAAAACGTACTTAATAAGTATTTTAAATGACCATAATAAGGCCTATAAGCGCACTCGCCGGCGATTGAAACCCGGGTCCTCACGTTGCCTACATGGCAAGCGTGATAACATCTACACCCCGAGTCCCACACGGCTGAGATACAAACTTATGAGGTATATAGCTATAACTATGTTGCTATATAAGATGCGGTCCGTAACCAGTACTATTTAACGAGTCGAGGGTGGCGCTATGCGGTAATTTAATATATGTCGAGAAGGTGCTAAAGGGTACGCTCATAACCGCATTAATAAGTATTTGAATGACTTAAAGGCCTATAGAAAGAAGAACAAGTTAAATGGAAAGAAAGAAAGATCAGTTAAAGAAAGCCTCAAAAGAGCACCACTCGCCGGGAATTGAGTCCGACAGAGCACTCGCCGGGATTGAACCCGATGGTTCACTTGCGTACATGGCAAGCGTGGATAACCATCTACCCCACGATCCCACCCGCTGAGATTAAAAAAAAACAAACTTCTTGTAGGTATTTGGCTATAGCTATGGTGCTATAATGAGCCCCGTAATAGTAAATAATTTAACAGAGTCCGGAGAAGGCTAAAGGGTAGCACATAACCGCACATAATAAGTATTTTAAATGACCATACACGTCTAGCCATCTTCTATTCATAGATATCCATTGTATTTCCATTTGTTACAGTTCCTTGCCCCGACCTTTTGGTTTTTTTGGATAATTGGTCAGTAGCCTGACCACTTTATCAAAATTAAGGTCCTGGGCCATCGAACTGTGAACGAAAGAATTACAACATCAGTCTAGAAACACTATAGGAATCGGGTGTCGAAATACCGTCTGCCATTGCTGGGGGGTAGGGATTATTACCTTGTCGCATTATGGACATCTGCTCTGATCATAAATATATTTTTTAATCAAAACAGATAGAAATGAGACAAACATACGTCTATTAAAAATCTATTTTTTTAATCAAAACAGATAGAATGAGATACACATAAACCGTCGTCAGGCCTGAATGCACAGTGATATCTGTTGTTATGTGTTGTGTAACAAGCAGACTGTATTCAAAAACAAATTCTGTAGTGTCGAATAGAAATGGTATTTTACGGGTCAAAGGTCAATTTCAGAGACATGATTACTGTCCTATTCTTGAATGAAATTTTTCAAGAATTTATCAACCTCCTCGTGGGATGAATCCCGTAACTGATATTTTTCAGGCGAATGATAAACAACTGAGGAATTGGTTAAAATTTAAAAACTTTTGTCTTTTTTTAAATTAATTCCTGTCGTTGTGTAATTCACTGTTGTCTTTTTTTCTCACTGTATTTTAATCATCCCCCTGCCAAGAGACACTGCTGATGCCCAGTCTGGCACAGCACGTGCCCTTATAGGGCAGGCATCACCAATGTTCAAGTCAGATGGCGTCTCAGTGCTCCAACTAAACTGTGGAAGGTCTCACTAGTGCAAAGATAAACATCATCGACACACCTCACACATACGCACAATGTCACTGCGATCCTCCTCCAAGATACACACGCCACGCCAGTTCCATTTTCGAAGATCTGCGTCTACACCTTAGCTGCACACACCGGAGCGCTACCCACGGGATTGCCCCCTTTCTAGTAATCAGCCCAATGGAACCACATTGCAACCGCCTGCAGACTCCACCCGGAATGGGCAAGACACCCAAATTGCAGGTGTTCAGGTCACCAATGTCTAACAGCCACCTAACCATCGGCTCCAAGCAGACTCTCTACCAACTATGGTGCACCCTGCATTAACGCTGGCGACTTTAACCTATAGCATTACCGGGTTACAGGATAACCAACCCTGATGGAGCTACCCTAGGGACTGGGCCTCAACATCCGTTGTACAACTTTTACACCTACCCCAATCAACCAGACAATTTCAACTCTGGAAGGTGGAATAACGTCTACAACCCTGACCCTGCTTTTGCAAACACGGACACCATCTCCATTCACCGTACTTTTCTCGACCGCTTTCCGAGTCCCAACAAAGACCATCACTGATCGCTAAGGAGAGCCTTGCTAAGACTATACCAACAAAGCCAGTGAAAGGTGGAACTTCCGCAAAGGCAGACTGGGACCAGTCAAGAACCTGGTGGGATTCAGAAGTGCCCAACCGCCCGACACCAATCCCTCCAACCTGGACAATTCCTTCACAGCACTGTGTCCACTCTTTATTAATATAGCAAAGAAGACCACTGGGCTGCCGTCGCCAGTTATATCCCATCTTTGGACGAGGAATGTGACACTCTTTACATGCTTTCCTTCCTGAATTCTGTACCTGGGGATAAGGCTTCTTCCAAGCATCATCTGACAAACTGCTTGGACAGGAAACGCCGTGAGCGCTGGGATGAGAAGGTTCCAATGAATCGACTTCACCCACCACTCCAGCAGGAAGGCCCTGAAGACTATAAACCGCCTCACCGCAGAATTTCCAAACCATCGAATGTCCCAGTGACTGCCAACTCAATTGGCGAGCAACTCCTCGCAAATGGTCGGTTCAAGAACATTGATAAGAATCACACTCCAAACTTCGTGGAGCCCCCGGCGTGGGACGGGTCACTTTCAAAATCCTCCACTAAGATTGATAGCTTACCTTGCTATCGGCAACTAAAGAGTGGAAAGGCCCAGGGCCCTGATAACATACCAGCAGAGTTCATGATGCAATGCGGCCTACGATTGTCTAGATTGGCTCCAGGAGTTATACAAATATTGCCTTACCAACCAGTCCTTACCCAAGATTTGGAGGAGAGTACTATCATCGCACTCCCCAACCACACACGCCTGTCGACAACCTAAGAACTAACGCCCAATATCACTACTCTGAGTCTCCTTCAAACTCCTTGAGGGGATGATCCTGGCCGGCTGGAGCCCGGTCGTCGTCCCCATCGCGGACGAACAAGCAGGATTTCGCCGTGGCACGGAGCCCTGGTCCATCAGATTGTTAAAAACTCACAAATGATTTGAGGAAGCTTTGAAAAAGCAGCAGTAAGGCAGGCCGTTAATATATTGGTGGACCGTACTGCAGCATACGACACATTGTGGCACCAGGCCTGAACTCAAGATTCTCAGGACCATTCCGGATCGTCACCTTGTACAATTCATATGTAACATTCTCGCAAACCGTAGCTTTATTCTCACGGACCCAGTGATGGGCAGAGTAGTCCACAAGGATCTGTACTGGTTCCTATGCTGTTCAACCTGTATATCAGCGATTACCTCAAAAACAAAATCTAGACAATATGGCTACGCCGACGATTTTGTCCTTCTCCACTCGGACAGCAAATGGACAGAAGTAGAAAACGACACTTACTACGGACATGGCCCTACTTGCAGCATATCTCAAGACCGGAGACATGAAACTGAGCGAGCCAAAGACCCACCGCTACTGCCCACCTCAACACCAAAGAGGCTATCGCCAGCTTCAAATCAACCTCAATGGAGGCCTCTGCCATACATCTTACACCAACCTCTTGGGAGCGAGCTGACCGGAAGTGTCAAAGAATGACATTTCTGGTCAAATGGGGAATTCCAACAAAATGAGCGCGGATGTTGCCATATATGCTAAATATATCAATTCATTACAGTGAAGAGACACAGTTCAAGAATCAAGCTCAACGACCTTACCTTACTTTTGCTTTTTACGCCTCCAAAAACAATCATTGGTTGTCTTGACTTGCTCTAATTAAGTAGTGCCATATCGTATTGCCAACATTTACGTTACAAAGTATAGGCTTTATTCCGTTGTGATTGTATTGGAGGGAGAAGGGTGGGTTACATTCCTTTTGCTAGCCGATGACAAAATACTGTATTCACGAGTCCCACCACGGCGGAGATACAACTTTGAGGGATATAGCTATATAGCTATGTTGCTATATCGGAGGGCATATAGGAGGGCTCCTAGTTAGGCAACATTCGCATAGAGCCATATACCTCAAAAAAAAAAGGTTTTTTGTTTCTCAGCCGTTGTGGACTCGTGGTGTAGATGGGTATCACACTTGCCATGTACGCAAGTAAAGTGACCCGGGTTTAATTCCGGCGAGCTCTTTGAGGCTTTCTTCTACTCTGATCTTCTTTCTTCCAATTAACTTGTTCTTCTTTATAGGCCTTATGGTCATTTAAAATACTTATTGATGCGGGGATGTGGTACCTTTAGCACCTTCTCTCTCTCTTATATATATATATATCCCTGAATTAGCACGAGGGAGCTTTTCGGGGATTTTTTTTTTATAAGTATTTTCTTGGTATTTAGATCCTATTCCTATATTGTTTGATGATTTATGCATTATTCAACCCTTAATTATAGAGAGATGTATTGTATTAAAACTTTACAAGTTATTTTTTATTATTTTAGCTGCTTGGACCGAGTGGGGCGCTTGGGGTCCCTGTAATGCTTCATTGGGTCCTGGGATAACACCGTACAAGAGAGTGCTTATATACTGGTGTTGAGAGTGATTTGTGTAAGCTCGTCATAGTATGAAGAATGTAATGAATCAATATGCCGGAAGGCTCCATTTTTTAGTAAAACTAAGGAAAAAAACATTATTTATAATTAAAGATATGCCTGTGCCATCCATGATAGCCAAACATTTCTGAGTTCATGGGTGAGCAGAGGGGTTGATCAACGAGCTAGCTATAGTGTGCATTGTCAGTGCCGCTTTAAAGGTGAAAAACGAGAGATTTCACATATCAGGTGTCGCAAAAAATATTGAAAATTCTGATTTTTGCATTGATGTAAAGCTGTCTCTCAAAAATACTCCACCTGAAAGGACTAAGCTGAGAAATATTTCTTCGGTACAAAAATGTTGAAAGTTCTAATTTCGTGTAGGAGCAAATACTAAATTGAACCTATGTTTTATATTGAAATATGAGCAAATAAAAGTTGTCTTTTGTTTTCATTTTTAAGACATTTCTATAGACAAATAAAAGGTAAGAAATCTACCGTGTGTCCCCACAAAAACGCAATACTTGGTGGCAGGCGCCATAAGTTTTGAACAAAAGCATGTGACTACTTATTCTTTGTTGTAAGGTAAGATGGGACTGTTAGCTAATACTCCTGAAAAGTTCATAAAGCTAGAATCAATAGTTTTTAAGATATGACCCCAACAATCAAGTAACCCGCAGAACCCATTTTACAAAAATGTGGAGCTGGTTAACCACAAGACTGGCAATAAAGAAAAGAATGGCAAATACAATATTAATTGCAATCGACATATACTTGCCCAAATTTCTTGCAGAACAACTTCTACTGGGTCAAAAGACTGCATTTACATAATTATTATTTTACTGACAATACTAAAACATTAATTTATTGGTGATAAAAATATATATGTTTCAAGAAGATATAAAACTATGACTAAGTATAATACACAAACTCCATCATAAAATGACAAATGCGTTGGGCTGCAAGTTGCTTGTTACTGAAAATAATGTTACATTCTCAACTTTATGAAAGTAGAACCTATGTTTTCAACACAAAACTCGATAACAATATCAGTATTCATTCTGTCATTAAATTTTATGTTAAGATAACTCTTTGTGTGCCGTCAGAAAATGATGATGAATGATTATTCACATATTCACAGTCATTCTTTTTTTCTTTCTTTCTTTCATTTTTTTTCTATTTTTTTTGTGATGCCCATGATCAACTTCTCCAAGTTGACAATAAGCATCCTAGAAAATGTAAATAAAGTGGAATACTTCAGAACCATAAAAAGAATACTACCATTCATACATATATCCAATGCAGTCTTATTTGGACAATACGAAGAGTTGAAGAGTTTGTTGATCATACATTCCTAATTCGATCTTTTAAGTGTGTTAAAATGCATGTTTTAGCTGTTTTTACGAACGGAAACATTCATAATGTTAATTTTTGTTGCAGCACCTGTCTTTTAAAAAGGGGGAAAATGGTGGTTGGACTTAGAGATGCATATTGGTGGTTCTAGGCGCAAAAACGTACATTGCCGTATTTGTAGTTGATAGCTCCTCAATTTGGTTAAATTGGTCCTGCAGGTTACTTGATTTCTGGGGGTCACATCATAAAAATATTGACTCTACCTTTATGAACTATTCAGGGATAGTAGCTAACAGTCCCGTCTTACCTTACAACAAAGAATAAGTAGTCACGTGCTTTTGTTCAAAACTTTTGGTGCCTGCCACCAAGTGTTGCGTGTTTTTTTGGACACACGGTATTGAGGGTCTATCTATATGAAATAACTACAAATGACACAATATATGGATGACTCAAAATCTCTCGTTGCACCTTTAAGAGGCGTTATCAAGTAATAATAATCAAATACAAAGATATCAAATTCAAAATTCAACAAAATCCTTTCATATTATGTTATTCTTATCCTACTTTTCATTTTGTGCATGAAAAACGTGTCTTAACCAAAATCGAATTTACCGGCTATATGTGCAGAATCTAGACAACATGAACAGACTGTATGGCCGCAGATGTTCGCAGAGGAAAAGAAGAAAAAAAGTTTAACCCTAGTCTTAAATAAGAAAGCTTTTTGTAACACGGTTACCAAGTGCGGGGGCTTACCACCCCTCCTCGGGAATCGTTTTAAGCAGCTACTGGAGTGATAGCTTGGATAGCTAAAGACATCCTCTGTCCATTTATACCAAAATAGAATACCGACATACCTAGTATGGTGTGGCAATGGTGTCATAAAGTCCACGAGGTTGACAAAATTTTCCACCTAATGGCATGAAAAAAATGAACCTAATGAAAATGACCCTTACTTAAATTCACTTCCCACGAGTTGAAAACAATTGGATGGTACATCCTGTCAAAACAGGAGAGTTAAGGGGGGGGGGGGACGCGGTGGCAGTTTGTGTGGCAATTTCGGAAACAGAAAAGCCAAGGTGTTCAATCCCGACAGAATTTACAGTGTATCTAGCATGTTTTGCGACACCATTGAAAAGCAGTCTTGACGGGATTCATGCATTGTTTTAGGCTTGTAGTAAGATATTGATTCTGGCAAGTGAAAGATGGATTATCCGGGATTAGCCATATACAATCGCAATGGTCGGTGAGCTGATTGACAACATGTGTTTCATGTTTGGTAAATGCTGGCAGGAATGTCAGCCTCCTTGTTCCAGAAATTGCCACTTGTATTAAACTGCCACCCCGAACTTTTCTGTTTTATGTTTTACAAAATGTAAACATTTCAAATTGTTTTCCAACTCTTTGGAAGTGATTTCAGTAAGGGTCCAATTTCATTATGTCAATTTTTTTTTCGGCCATTATCTTATGTCACTTGGAAAAAAACTCACATTTTTTTAGGTTACTGCTGGCGTTTGTGCTGCTGTTCTTTATGTAGGAAATGCGCAATTGATCATGTTGGTTGGAATTGCGATATAAAGCACCGTATTATATTATTATAGGAATATCGAATTTTCAGCTCTAAATGATGAAATTGACTAGTTTTACGTCATACTGTGCAGATATTTTAAAAAGTATCTAAACTTAGTCTGGGGTGGCAAAAACACCCCTCCTTTTGATCTTTTGAAGGCCTACTCAACCCCAGTGAAGGTGCTACCTTTGCACTTTTTTTCGCTAAATGACAGCAAAAGAAAAAAAATATTTGGAAGCTTTTAGCGCACCAAGGTGTTTCATTAAAGGGGTGCCCCTGGTAAAAATATGGTACGGTTACAGTGTTTAACTGTCCGTGTTTTATTTTAATATCTTGTGGGCTGAATGGGAAGCTTGGAACACTTGCAGCACCTCGTGTGGTCCAGGACACAAGTGTCGTCTAAGACAGTGTTTCATCTGGTGGAACAAAGTAGTTTGTTTCGACGGAGTTCCACTTAGCTAAAAACTGCACAGAAGGAATATTTCGTATGTGTCCCTTTCTTAAGTGTTCTCCCGACTGGACAAACAAATACCTTCAATTTTCAATTTAAAGGTGCAATTTTCCGATCGTATTTTGGGCGCCCCCTATTTACCTGGAGTAGTACCGATTTGGATATCAGATTAAATGCCGTATTTTTCTCATTGGTCCGTCCTGAAATTTGAGCCGCTCAAATCCATTTCATTCTCAGGGTATAAACAAAAAACTGCCGTTTTAGTGTTAACCATCAATATTAGCACAGTATTTGAATGGGCTTTGCAACATGCATTATTTGCGTCTACCATCAAAACCGCAGTTTGTTTCCACATACTTGATGGGTTGTATGTGGAAGATGCCAGGCTCCATATCAAGTAGAGAATAAAAAAAACACAATCACATGAATCGAACAAGCACCTTTACGTATAATGTTTATATAATAATAGATTACATCCGAAAAATGACCTACACAACGAAATATTTCGAAGTTAAAAATACGTACAGAATTAAAATCCCCAAGACATCCCCTTGAGCTAATTCATCAGGAATAATGAGGTAAAATATGTACACGGCTCTATTTTACCATATTCTAGACGTGTTTGTTTCATCCCACCGCCTTTATACTGACACAAAGTTTTAAGTAATGGTGTTCGCTCTCTGCGATTTATGGTATTTTAACTACGCTATATGGTAATGATGGTCAAAGGTTGAGAATGCTCGCAATTTTCTGTCAAAAGAATGTGACATTGTTTGTCTCATGTATGTGAAAACGAAAAAATATGAATTGTTCAAGCGATTTCCTTGCATGGGTATACGGCTCATTATGACAGATTGTTACACGATCTAATTTATGGGAGGTAACTACCTAAAACCTTACACAAGATCAATAGTTAAATGTAGGTTCCTATTTGTTTGATGATTTTATCTATTATTCACCCTTATAGAGAGATGTATTGTATTAAAATTCAAGATTATTTTTTATTATTTTACTGCTTGGACCGAGTTGGGCGCTTGAGTCCCTGCAATCTTCATGTGGTCCTGGGAATACAACACCGTACAAGAGAGCTGCTTATATCACTGTTGTTGAGAAGTGATTTGTTTAATGGCTCGTCAATCAGATATAAGAATTGACTGAATCAATATGCCGTAGGTATCACCTTTTTTTACGTAAACTAAGGAAACATAGTTATATAAGAATATTCCTGTGCCATGCCCATGTACTCCAAACATTTCTGAGTTCATGTGAGCAGAGGGGTTGATCAACGAGCTAGCTATAGTGTGCATTGGTCAGTGCCGCTTTAAAGTGAAACGAGAGATTTCACATATCAGTTTCGCAACAATATTGAAAATTCTGATTTTTGCATTGATGTAATCTGTCTCTCAAAATCCTCCACCTGAAAGGACTAAGCTGCGAAATATTTTGGTACAAAATGTTGAAATTTCTCATTTCGTGTAGGAGCAATACTAAATTGAACTAATGTCTTATATTGAAATATGAGCAAATAAAAGTTTATTTGTTTCATTTTAAGGACCTTTCTATAGACAAATAAAAGGTAATGAAATCTAAACCGTGTGTCCCCAAAAAACGCAATCACTTGTTGCAGGGCGCCATAAGTTTTGAACAAAGCATTCGACTACTTCTTCCTTTTTTGTAAGGTTTAAGATGGGATTTTAGCTATACTCCTTGAAAGTTTCATAAAGCTAGAATCATAGTTTTTAAGATATGTACCCCCCAACATCAAGTAACCCGCAGAACCCATTTTATTTACAAAAATGAGGAGCTGTTAACCACAAACTGGCAATGAAGAAAAGAATGTCAAATCCAATATTAATGGCAATCAACATATACTTGCCCAAATTTCCTGTCCGAACACTTCTACTGGGTCAAAAGACTTGCAATTACATAATTTAATTATTTAACTGACATCACAAACATTAATTTATTGGTGATAAAATAGTATGTTTCAATGACGATATAAACCTATGACTAATCCTAATACACAACGCCATCTCATAAAATGACAAATGCGTTGGGCTGCAGTTGCTGTTACTGAAATAATTTTACATTCTCAACTTTTAAATTAGAACCTATGTTTTCACACAAGATTTGATAACAATTCATATTCATTCTGTCATTAATTTTATGGTATAGAATAAAACTCTTTGTTTGTCCGTCCAGAAAATTGATGATGAATGATTATTCACATATTCCCAGTCAGTCTTTTATTTTTCTCTTTCTCTTCTTTCATTTTTGTTTCTATTTTTTTTTGTGAGCCCCATGATCACTTCTCCAAGTTGACATAAGTCATCCTAGAATGTCAATAAAGTGGGAATACTTGAGAAACCATAAAAAGAATACTACCATTCATACATATATCCATGCTCTTATTTGGCAATCAATAGTTGAAGGTTGTTGATCATACATTCGTAATGTCGATCTTTTAAGTGTGTTTTTAAAATGCATGTTTTAGCTGTTTTTACGAACGAAACATCATAATGTTAATTTTTTGTTTGCTCAGCCGCACCTGTCTTTTAAAAAGGGGGAAAATGGTGGTTGGACGTAGAGATGCATATTGGTGGTTCTAGGCCGAACGTACATTGCCGTATTTGTAGTGGATAGCTCCTCAATTTGGTTAAATTGGTCCGCA
The DNA here is from genome assembly GCA_023653785.1 of Ophioderma brevispina. Taxonomy (NCBI): domain Eukaryota; kingdom Metazoa; phylum Echinodermata; class Ophiuroidea; order Amphilepidida; family Ophiodermatidae; genus Ophioderma; species Ophioderma brevispina. The sequence goes on along the minus strand of JAMKCH010019992.1, from coordinate 13,336 downwards.
AGTGTTACTTGAGATTTCTGGGTCACATCATAAAACTATTGACCTCACCTTTATAAACTATTCAGGTATTAGCTAACAGTCCGTCTTACCTTAACACAAGAAATAGTAGTCACGTGCTTTGTTCAAACGTATGGTGCCTGCCCCCAATGTTGGCGTGTTTTTTTTTTTGGACGCACGGTATTGAGGGTCTATCTATATGAAGTAACTACATATAACACAATATATGGCTACTCAAAATCTCCCTCGTTGCACCTTTAAGAGGCGTGTAATCAATTAATCCTAATCAATACAAGATATCAATTCCAATTCCAAAACTCCTTTATATTATGTTATTCTCTCTCTCCTCTAACTTTTCCTTTGTGCCTGAACGTGTCTTAACAAACGAAATTTACCGGCTATATGTTCAGAATCTGACAACATGAACAGCTGTATGGCCCGCAGATGTTCGCAGAAAAAAGTTTAACCCTAGTCTTACCCGAAGACCTTTTTTGTAACAAACACGGTTTACCAATGCGGGGCTTACCCCCCCTCCCGGGAATTCGTTATTAAGCACTAATGGAGGTGATAGCATTGGATAGCTAAAGACATCTTCTGTCTCTTTCTACCAAATAAATCCCGACATACCTAATATGTGGTGGCAATGTGTCATAGAAGTCCACGATTTGACAAAAATTTTTCCCACATATGGGCATGAAAAAAAATGACATACTGAAAATGACCCTTACTTAAAATCACTTCCACTATTTGAAAAACAATTGGATGTTGTACATCCTGTAAAAACATGAAGAGTTCCGGGGTGGGGGGGTGTGGGGGCATTTTGGGCAATTTCTGAACAGAAAAGCAAGGTGTTTTCATCCCGACAGATTTACAGTTTACTACATGTTTGGCGACAACAATTCCACACATTCTGACACGGGATTCCAGGCAATTGGTACTTTAGGCTTTGGATAAAATATTGATCTGCAAGTGAAAGATGTGATTATCCGGGCTTAGCCAATCCAATAGAATGGTCTGTGAGCTATGACAACATGCTTTTCAGTTGGTAAATGCTCGCAGTATGTCAGCATCCTTTTTCCGAAATTGCCACTTGTATTAAACTGCCACCCCCGAACTTTTCCTGTTTTTATTTGTTTTTACAAAATGTAAACATTCAAATTGTTTTCCAACTCGTGAAGTGAGTTCAGTAAGGGTCCTTTTTTCATTAATGTCAATTTTTTTTTCCGTGCCATTATGTCACTTTTAAAACTCACATTTTAGTATACTGCTGCAGTTTTGTTGCTGCTGTTTCTTATGTGAAATGCCGCATGATCAATGTTGGTGGAATTGCGCAATATAAGCACCGTTATTATTATTAATTATAGGAATATCGCATTTCAGTTTTTCAGCTCTAAAAGATGAAATTTGAACTAGTTTTACGTCATACTGTGCAGAATAGTTAAAAAAGTATCATAAATTATCTTGGGTGGCAAACACCCTCCTTTCGACTTTGACGGCTACTCAACCCAGTGAAGGTGCTACCTTTGCACTTTTTTTCGCTAAATGACATCAAGAAAAAAAATATTGGAAGCTTTTAGCGCACCGAGGATAGTTTTTCACAGGGTGCCCCCCTGGTATACAATCGGGAATGTTACGCTGTTTAAACGTGTCTCCGTTTTTATTTTAATAGCTGTGTGGGCTGATGGGAAGCTTGGAACACTTGCAGCACCTCGTGTGGTCCAGGAACACAAGTGCGTCTAAGACAGAGTGTTTTCAATCGGGTGAACAAATAGTTTTGTTCGACGTGAAGTTCCCCTGATACGAAAACGCACAGAAGGAATATGCTCGTCTGTGTCACTTTCTTCTTAAGTGTGTCTCCACGACTGCAACAAATCCCTGCATTCTCATTAGGTGCATGTTCCGATCGATTTGGACCCCCCTGATACCTGGAAGTAGTATCGATTTTGATATCCAGATGAAAGGCCTTATTTTTCTCAATTTGTCGTCCTGAAATTTGAAAGCCCTCATCGCAGTTTCACATTTTTTTCTCAAGGTTAAACAAAAACTGCCGTTTTATTGTTTAACCATCAATTTTAGCACATATTGAATGGGGCTTTGTCCACCTGCATTATTGCGTCCTACCATCAAACCGTCAAGTTTTGTATCCCACAGTACTTGATTGGGGTGTAAGTGTAACTTGCCAGGCTCTCATATCAAGTAGAGAACACCATACCCTAAATTTGAACAATCACCTTTAATTATATGTTATAATATGAGTACAACCAATAACAATGACTACCAAACCTGAAATTTTTTCAGAAAGTTAAAAATAGTAGAGAATAAAATCCCAAGACAATCCCGCTTGATCTAATTCATCAGAATAATGGTAAAATATGTTGATACACCGGCTCATATTTTTTTTACATATTCTAGAACAAGTGTTTTTTCCCACGCGCCTTTGATATGAGACAAAGTTTAATTATGGTGTTCGCTCTCTGCGATTTATGGTATGTTAACTACGACTATATGGTAATAATGGTCAAAAGGTTGAGAATGCTCGCAATTTTCTGTCAAAAGAATGTGAAATTGTTTGTCTCATGTAATGGGAAACGAAAAATATAAATGTTCAAGGATTTTCCTTGAATGGGTATCGGGCTCATTATGACAGATTGTTACAAGATCTACTGTAATGGGAGGTAACTACCTAAAACCTTAAAAGATCAATAGTTAAATGTAGGTGCGATTGTTTCAACGTGTTTTTTTATTATAATATGACCGTACGAGTAATTTGATGTAGTTTTCTTAAAATTTCTTTTTAAATATTTACTCTAACTCTAGGTTATCTAACATAAATTGCTGGTTATAATACTAAAACTAAATTCAAACTATTCATTGTCTTATTATTTTTGACTAAATCCAAATGTCAAAGGTTAAGCACTTTTTTAATTGATATGATATTGTATCACCTGTTCTTTTTGGCACAGTATTGCTATTCCTTTGATGCCTTTATGCTATTACTCCTATTAGAGATATGTATTGCATTAGAGTGCAGTACATATCCAATGAAGTTCCTAATGTTTGCTTCAATCTATAGTACATGTGAACTGTAGTTTTGTGAAAATTTCATATACAATCTTGCAACCAAGGTTTTCTAAATCTAAATTGTATGAGGAATCCAAAATTCATGGGTGCCATTGGTCCCAAAATTTGTTCTTGGATGAATTCTGGGGGGGGGGGCAAATTTTACAACACAGGTTTATCCATCGGGCAAAATATAAAAGGGTCAAAATGTGTTTTACAGTATACTATCATTCAAGGATTACAGAACGGTATCGTTTTGCCCTACCTGAGTTTTATAGTACAAGAGTTACCAGGTAAAACGGGTTCAAGGTCACCACTGGGGGTAAAAAATGCAGATTCATTTGGTTTGTTCTAAAAAATGGTGCCAAATTTGTTCGTCTTACTGTAACGAAGCCGAAATATAAAGGTCGGGGCGGTTTGTCAATGACGTTTTGATACTAATTAAGAGGGCAAATATGGCCGTGGTCCACAGGTCTATGGAGACGACTAGTCATATCTCTAAAATTCTCACTTTGAAAGGTGAAACACAGAATCTTATACATTTTCTTATTTAGTATGACACAATGAACTATTTAAAACCAGGTTCAAACAAAATCGGACCATTCTATAAATAATGACCATGAACTTTCTTGACCTATTGTACTAAAACACTAGTCTAAATATGGCAAACTATCCTTTTTAGAAACCTTATTAGCAGCCGAACGAACTGGTATAAATTTTTAAAACAATTTAAAAAACACTTTTATTGTTTACTACCCTGTACAAATTTTGCCCTTTATCAACAACCCACGACTACATTTTAAAAAATGACCCCATTATTTTCAGATTCTCCATGAAATTTGTATAGGAAAAAAAATAAAAAAAATAAAAAATTATATGAAAAAAACTAAACCAAAACAATCCATTACCTTTCCCATTTACTACTACCCTTGATTTATTTTTAGCTTCTTGTACCGAGTTGGGGCGCTTGGGGTCCCCTGTAATGCTTAATGTGTCCTGGACTACAACGCCGACAAGAGAGTGGCTTATTGCTGTGCGGAGATAATTTGTGTAATGGGCTCGCATCAGATTGACGAATTGCACTGAACAATATCCGTATGTTATCACTGTTTTACGTCAACTAGAGGTGTTTCGGACCTGACCAGGTTTTCTTCTCTGAACATTCTTCGGAACACCGTGATTAACACCTACATTGTGTTATGACGTCTCGTTGACGCCTAAGGTCAGAAATACCTTTCAACACTAATAAACGAGCCTTTGTGCCAAGTGATCTGAATTTTAATACAATAAAACAGATTTTAAATGATTTGTAATTGTTCAAGAATTTGGTATTCAAAACATTAATAAATCAAATTACACAATTACACACATTTTCTACTGAGACTTAATGTTCAAAAGAGCGTTCGTTCACCTGATGATAGTCCTCTCACGAAGACTCCAAATGACAGCGCACAAGTTCAATACAAAACTTCCTCAGTTAATATATTCCAAGGGATCTTCCAATTCCTGAAGGTATCTTGTCCAGCAGTTCAGACGCCACGGTTAAATTAATCCCGCGACGATAATAAATCCACAGTTAGTAGTCCAAGATAATACCCTATTCGATCTGTTCCACAATTTGAATCCTTTTTGATTCCCAGCACTTTCGCTTCAAAGACGACAGTAGAATAATTACAAACTCTGCTCACATGGAATTATATGTCCTGGCACTATGTCCTTTTAATGTCCTGCTCCTTAATGCAGAGAAAAACTAGCTAGCTTCTAGCTACTTGTTAGGAGTGGTATTCGGGCAGAGAGTCTTCCAGTATAGTATTTAACATCTCACAGCTGGATTCCCCTTTCTAACAATATTCATTATATCATCCTCATGCATAAATCATAACCTTCACTAGCTGACCAATCGTAATTCATCACCCCTAATTTGCATCACATCAATATATACCTCTATGGGGAAATTCCCTAATCTTACAATGTTTTGACTTTTAAAGCATAAACAAAGCTTTAATTTGCATCCTTGGGGAATTCCCACTTCCCCTATTGTGCAATCTAAACAGTGCACTTTGCATCAACAACTCTAGGGAATCCCCTTCTTTCTCTTTAATAGTAAAACACAATACTTTTCCGGAGAAATCTCCCTTCTCAAATAAAATTGAGAAAATAATATTTTAAGAAAGTTTAAAATTCAGAACAATGGAGGCCATATAACAAGTGTGAGTCAAAACCCCTACATTAATAATAAAAATATTAAAATAGTTAGATTATTTTGCTCGAAGTGTTTCGCTTGGTTAATAAAGAGTGATACACAGGCTTTCAAAAACGTTTATTTGGTGTCATTTGACCTTTTGGAGGAAGAAGTTTATGCCTATTTTGTCTGAGAGGTCGTAAAAATCCTGTTGTGGCTGTGGCCGATTTTGAGCCAAACTAAGATGCATCGTTTACATAGAGTAACATGGCTTTCATATTGATTTTGAGTAAAACACTTAACACCAAAGTATTGATAAACAATAACGGTGGGAAGAGTAATTGACGGATATAACAAATTATATCCCCGGAGATAACAAAAGAAATGCTAATAAATAAAAATGTTCAATTCCAGCCCAAATAAGAAAGTCAAATACTGTGTAAGACCCCCAGTTTACTTTTGGGTCCAGTAGATTTCATGGTTTTAAACCTACAACGAATTTGGGAGCCAAAGTGTGCAAAATATTACCTTAGAGATGTAAAACAAATCTCTGACGCATTTTCATTATGTTCACAGAACTGAGACATTGATATGGAGTGATTTCAATAACTGACTCTTTATGATTGAACATGGTACTTTTAATCTGAATGAAGATCTTTCACTTATACTATTTTACACAATAGACCGTTTTATATTATTCAAACTTATATGTTTTGTTGAGGAGAAATCGATACCATCTGAAATTGCATGTGTGAATTGCCTTTGCTATATATGTTAGGTATAACTCCGGTTGGCAGTCTCTCCGCATGATAATGGGCCAAAATCGGCAAACAGAATTTTTAGGTCTCCTCCCCGCAAATTGACATAGTTATGAATCCAAGTCCGAAAGACAAACCAAATAAAAATCTTCTGGTAGCCTGTAAACAACCAAAGCAAACATTCAAGCAAAAGTAATGTTTAAACATTTGAAGAAAAAAAATATTTCCTGAATGTAGGGTTTTTATTGACTCGCAATGTATGTAACCTATACAGCTATATCAAGTTCAAGTTCAAGTTCAAATTTATCCAGCATAACATAATCGTACGTGACAGAAATATGTAATACTATAATATATAATAATACATAAAGTATCATTTGTAGACTCTAGATGAACTGGTGAGGTATATGAATATGATGCTAGGACCAGCAATGGACAAACCATAGGCTTATGGTTTTGCTTTTGCCCTGTAAACTACCATTCAAAATACTTCACATATTACATAATGATACAACACAGCTGTTTTGAAAGTGACAAAACGAGAATAAACAAAAAATATAACGACGGCGACACACTCCTGACGACCAGTTGGAGCCTTTTCCTCCACTACATTCTGTGAAAATCTGTGAAACTTCCATGATTTTTCATCAACATCTAGTTATACACGGCTTCCTATGGGATATAAGAATCAAAGTGGGGCGCTACACATACAATCAGACCATAATAGGCCCTACATGGCAAGATTCCTGCAATTGATATTCTGATTTGCGGAGGTAATAGGTCGTTTTATGTCCCTACTTATAACAGATATCAAAATTGTTTCGCCATTGCTTAAATCGCTCCTAAAAATAGAGAGACAATTTGCACGGTATCAAACAGCTTGTGACAAGTGTACAAATATATATTACATAGGTAAATAAATATACATAACAAAAACAGAGACAAACAAACAAAAACAAACAATATATCTAGTAAACAAACACTTCACGGGAATACGGTATACGGGAATTTGGACAGAAATGAGAGACTCTTCACCTGTCTTGCTGAGGTATGTATAATTTTCATAATGGGGAGCATAGATTGAGAGTAAGGTGAGAAAATGTAAGGAATAGAGATGAATGGGATGAAGAAAAGGTGAGAGAAATAAGGTCTTGGGGAGAATTTAAAAAAGAATTGTACTGCTTGAATGAAAAGTTTTTTTTCAGGTGAGCTTTAAACAGTATTTTTTTTGTAATTGTTGTGATGTATTCTGGAAAGATCTTCCAAATTTTTTGCGTGCGCGTGATCGGAATAAAGTGCTTTTTTCAGAAGGCAGATGTTGGGAGGGGGAGATGAAGTTTTTCGGCTTGTCTGGTGTTAGAGCTGTTGGATTTGTCTGTTTGGTGTAAAGTAAATTGCATGAAAGTGAGGTAAATGAGTGTTGTGATAGTCAAACATGAAGGCGCTGTTTTGAAGTTGGGTTGGGCTCTATTTATTGTTTGCATTGAAGTGAAAATAATTGCAAGTTGAGTTCTGGGGGGGGGGTGAGTTTGTGGATAGTGCGAATGGCCATTTCTGTGTGATATTTAGTTTGGTGAGTCGTGAAGGATAGTTGGAGGCCCAGATGAAGTTAGAGTAGCTAAGGTATGGGAGAACTAGTGTTTTGTATAGTGATTTTAAGGGTAGTCTGGAAGGTGGTGTTTAACTCTGTAATGTACCATATTGCGTGAGAGCTTGGTAGGACAGAGTTGATAGTGTTCATTCCTGTTAGCTTGTGTCGATTGTTGATGCCAAGAAATTTGGTTGAATGTACCTGGAGATTGTCTGGTTATCTATTGTTAGATTTGGTTGAGATTAGTGTTGGCCCGGGGGGGTGTAGAGAAAGCATGTAGTTAGTTTTTAAACAGTGGATCGAAAGGTTGTTAGCCCGAACCAGTCAGTGATTTTAGCGAGTTCATGATTCATGTTGTTAAAAAGTGCCTTAATGTTAGGGTTTGAAAGGAAACTGTTTGTGTCATGCAAATAATATTAGTTTTATGGTGTTAGAAAATGTTGGTGATGTCATTTCTGTAAATGATGAAAGTAGGGGTCAAGGATTGAGCCTTACGACGCCACTGTGATAGGTTTGATGTATTAATGCGGTGGAGTGTACGTTGACTGATTGTGAGCGGTTATTTAGGTAACTCCTGAACCCCTCCCAAGGCTAACTCCACGGACACCGTAATGATAGCTTGTTGAAGAAGCATGTTGTGCAATGGTGTCGAAAGCTTGGAGAGATCCAGGAAATACCCCAATGTTGTGAGTTTAATTTTTTAGTACAGATTGAGTTTGGGTGTTAGTTCAGGATCTGCCATGTAAGTCGAGCGTTTGGCCTAAAACGTATTGTTCATCAGACAGATTTGTGCTTGTGAAGAATTAGACAGACGTGTGTACATTAAACTTTTTTCAAGTAGTTTTTGAAAAAGATGGAAGAACAGAGCATGTGCTTGTAATTTGCAATGTTATGTGTATCTTTTTTTTGTAAATAGGAATGACTTTGGCGATTGAGGTGATCTGGGAAGGTTCCGGTGAGAAGTGAATGGTTAAATATGTGCATCAGAAGAGGCGAAATGATGTTATCATATATTTTTTTTACAATCCAGGATCTATCTTGTCGGGACCCGCACTTTTACCAGTTTTAACAAGTGGCGAGTTTTGTGCTTTCACATCAACAGTAAATGGATTTCAGGAACATTGAGGTGAATGTGTTTTTTGGAAGGTGTTTTAATGGTTTATTGGAAGGTGGTATTTTGTTAGCTAAGTTTTTTGCCCAGTTAGTGACGTGATCGTTGAATGCGTTGGCCTATGTCAAGCGGGTCATTACTGCTTATTTTAATGAGTGAAAAGGTCAGGGATTTTGTTTAGTGGATACCTTCCTACCTAGAATGTTATTGAGGAATGCATGTTTGGTGAAATCATTTTTGAGCTTCTGATTTGGTTTCTGTTTTATTTTTTTTCTTGGCAAACGAATATGTGAGTTTACTTAATTTGTTTTTGTATTGCTGTATTGTTGTTTGGCTTGCTGGTGTGTGTTTTGCTCAGGTCTGTTTTTATGAGGGCCGTGCTTGTTTGATTTGATTGACTTGAAATTGCTGTTGTCATCCAGGGCTGCTTATGGTTACGATTTTTTAAGGGTCTTCTTTGTAAGGGGAATGAGTCGTTGAATGGTTCGTATAAGTTGTAATGAAGTTGCTGTACGCGATGGGAGGGTCTTTCTGTGAGTATATGTCCCCATGGTTCATTTGGTCTACGGTTAAATGTGCGAATGTTGTGATCTCTATATTCACGTTTTATTGATTGTTGTTTTTTGTGGCTTCTTATGCTTATGATGTAATGAGGAATATTGAGAAGTGATCTGTAGTGTCAGGGGAACAAATATCCCTGGTGTGGTTGAGTCTGTGTCAGTGGAGTTGGTGCTAATGTTATCAATGAGCGTGGCTGTGTTAGCGTATTCTTGTAGGTCTGTTAATTTTAGGGATATCAGAGTTTTGCAAGTGAATTGTGTTAATAATATTCAGTGATATTGTAGTGATGAGTGGAAAATTGAGAAGATTGACATTTAAAGTCAACCGACAATATAGACATCACGGTTGGTTTTATTTAGTTCAGATAGAAGCTGCTCGAAGCTATTGTTAAAATTTTGGATTGTGTGTTCATGCAGTTTGTAAATAACTCGACAGTTATGTGTTGGGGTCTATTGTTGGTGTTGATGGTGGAGTTCGGTGAAAAGTGAGTCAAATTCTGGTTCTGGTGTTTGGTGTCGATGATTTTGTAGAGAGGTGATTTTTTATGGTAAAGAACAAACTCCCCTTCCTCTGCCATGAGTTGCTCCTGGAATGTACTTGTAGCCATTAAGTGCGGTGGCACTGGTGTCAGTAACCATTTTCTCTGAAATGCTAAGACAGAGAAGAGTGGTTGAGGTGATCAAGGTAGTTATTGATTCTTCATATATTTTTTGATTACGGCAGTTGAAATGGAATATGACAATGAATCGTTGCCTTGAATGGTTTTAATTAGTGTGTGAAAGCTGGTCGTCAGTGTGATCTCGGGAGTCAAGAACCAGAGTTGTTGTGGGTGTGGTGAAGGATGAGTGGTGACATGTTTGAGATGATAGGGTTCTTTGAGTAACGGATTGATGCAAAGGGAATTAATTTTGATGATGTTCATTTAGTGTTGGGTGCAAAATTCAATAATGATGCGCGAAAGTCTTCGCCGTGAAGCTGGTGGTTAATTGGCAGTTCGTATATATAGCCGGGCATGGCGATACTGAAAAGATAAATCAAGAAAATAATAGTCGCGGGGTTATAAGGGGAGAGAGAGAGAGAATTAGAGAGAGAATAGAGAGAGAGATAGTGTGAGAGTGAGGGGAGGAACTTGAGAAATTGGTTGATAGGTAGTTAGAAGAGCAAATGAGAGCGTGTAGATAAAATGAAATATACCTTTAGACAGATGTGTTGACAAGTCCGACAAGACGAGCAATAAAGACAATAACAGAGGAAAAACAACAATGGCTAGAAATACAACTTGCTAACTTATTAAACAAAACTTAAGTAACAGAGAAAAAAAACACAAACTCAACTAAAAATGCGTGAAATTCAAGTTAGGGTTGAGATCAAATTTGTACAAAAAAGACAAAATGTTTCTACATTCCTCAGGTTGTTGAATTCATAAACCTGGTCAGGTAAAACTGTTCGGTTAGGAACCACCCGTCTTTTATTGATCGCAACTTTCTTGAGTTGATGGGTGAGCTGAGGGGTTGACAACGAGCCCAATTAGTATACCTGTAAGCTATAGGTTACAGGTGTGTATAATTATATGAACAATCATCAGCTTGTGAAATAATAATTGGCCTAAACTGTCCTTTAAAGATTATTATATATAATTTGGTCAAAATATTTAAAATCCTAGTTGTCCTCTAATAAAGATCCACCATCGCCAAAATTTGTTAAAAGAACAGCGGGCCTAAGATTCATATGTGGTATACACAAAAACGGGTACAATGTCACACAAAGGTCATTACAGGTCATTTCGTCAAACTTTCAAAATTACATTATTGTTACATAATGTAAACTTGATTCCTTAGAGTCCGCACACAAAAGCTGACTACAATAAAGGGTCGAAGGTCAGGTAGGGTCGTTAGATTTCATTTATTAAAAACTACAATAAACACTTTTTATCACAGTAAATGGGGTGCTACGGGTACCGGGACTTGCTTACAGGAACAGCTGAACTAAAGTTTCATGTGACCTGTGCACGGTTAGACTGTCTTTACACACTACAACCTCTGACATTTCGTGTGTCTTTTCTTTTCTGCAATTGATATGAGTCTGCGGTATAGACCCATATGACCTTACCAAAGAGTCTGCACAAAAATGGTATTGATGTTTATAGGCAACATTGAGCTCTGTTTCCATATCTCATGATGCAACTTTGACATACTCGAGCATTTTGAGTCTGGAAGGGGTAAATTAACAGGGGAAATTTGTAAACATTTCAATATTGGGGTTTGAAAGATGTATAACATACTAACTAGTCCAAAGTCTTAAAAAGGTATAGTTTCCTTATTTTCCCTATGCTACCTTTTGTGTCGGCACGACAGGCCAAAACTACTCAAGGTCATTATGGGGTTAATCCGATTGTTTAAAAATAATTCAAATAGTTTGTATGGGAATGTTACAACCTGAATCTACATTTTTATTAATTTAGTAGAATGCTAAAGTGGCTGGTCCTAATAGACCCTATTGGGGCCAATTTGCATAAGCCTCATTCTTCAAATAGCCGCCATTTTACGTGAAAGCCCTACCATAGAGGCTAGAAGACAGTTTGGTTGTTTTCTTCGTTATGGGTCCAAAGGGTTCCACAGCCATTTTCAGAACCTCCCAGAGTCTGGCATTTACTCACACTCTATTTCAAATGGCCGACATCGCCATTAAAGAAAATTAATTTCGTTTGGGCATTTTAATTCAAAATCACGGACGCGGACCCTGCCTGTTTTCTGGGTCAAGGTTTTTCACAAAACTATTCCCAAAACTGTCAGATGAATATAAAAAAATGAGGTTTATTTGCATATTTCCTGATTTTCATAGGCCCTAAAATTTTAAAAATTTCGGCATCTTTAATTCTTAACCATGTCTACAACAAATAATAATCTTAATTAGTAAATAGTATTAAATAATACAGGCCTATATATCAAACTTCAAATATAAATTCGGATTTAATAGTTTGGGTTTTATAATTGGTGTCCATGAATGACATGGCTCACGAACTCCACCTGAGTTTTTCGTGGCAAAGAAACATACATTTGACACCAATCATCGTCATCCTATGTGGCTACTCTTCCTGGGCTATATATAATAAGAGACTTAAGTTTTTTGTCAAAGTTGTCAGCCTCCTGGAAAATGGCATAATATGAAAAGTAAATTTTAAATGAACTCCTTGACCGAGAAGAAATATTTTGTACATCAAAATTGTCTTCCTAGGTGGTTTTGTCCTTAAAGATACTCCCACTATGTAAATTGGCGTCGTGTGCTATCCACCACCTTTAATTTGCCCATCACTGTTTTCCACGAACTTTTAAACCTAATGGTCAATATTAGCTCTGATGACAATGTTTTTGTTTCGGCTCGGTACGCCTCTCCTTACTGGCTTGTACGGCAGCCTACTATAGGCTGATGTTTCGGGCCCTAGGCGATATTCCTGGCTACGGTGAAAAAATTTTATTTCGCATTACCCGGATACTTAGCGACCCCCGGTTCAAATTACTTCACATTTACATACTTATTTGCTCCTTAAATAAAGCCGCACAAACACCTTCTTAAGCATACAAAAATGCGCACAGTAAACCACACAATGTTAATATTGTAAAATGCGCACAAAAGCCACTACACAACAACGACAAGGTGTTGCCGGAGATACAGTCCTCCGACTCATAGTCCGCCTACAAACGTGAGAATAGGGCCACTCCGGTTCAGCTGACTCTTCACCGCAACATTATTTCACGCTTAGATTCCGTTGTCGTCTATGGAGCCCGACTATGGTTCCTGCGGACCATCCCCCTTTTTTACAAACCGGCAATTCAGTTTTACATAACATCCTCGTGAATAACCTTAAGTGGAAATGTTATTGTGCATATCCACACTTATTGGGGCCCTTGGGATTCATGGAGCGTTTGTAACTTACACTTGTGGAAGGGACTAAATCCGATCAGGACTTGCCAAGATGGTAGCTCATGTCTTGATTGTCCCCACGAGACAACTACCTGTATCAAGCGTAAAGTTTTTAGTTTTAGCATAACCGTTTTGGGATCATTACTTACTGTCTG
>JAMKCH010019991.1:0-21742 GCA_023653785.1 Ophioderma brevispina | reverse complement strand
GGGTAATTTTTGTACGATTTTGGCTGCGGGCACCCAAGGATTTTGTCATTTTTTATGGATTTTTTTCAAAAATGGTATCAGTTACTCACATAACTTCATCAAAGTAAGGTGTGATGGAGAAAGTTCTGAAAATGTCACCTTCCATAGCCAACTCTAGTTACTAGTATATTACAGTATACGTCTTGGGCGGTTTGACAGATGCTTCAAAGATGTTATGTTGTTGTTCAAACCCCCCCCCCTTCGAATTTTAAGGAGGCGATGGTAAAAAAATTGTTTGTCGGTACAATACACTTATCTGTACATTCACAAATCTGTACCCCCTTGTCAACAAATCCTAGCGCTATGCCACTGAGGGGTTCCTTCCTGTGTGGATGACGTCAACGGGTCATGGCCCAAGGTCAAAGGTCATCTGAGGTTAATGTTCCGACTGTCATCTTGCCAGGGGGATGACGCAAGCTTACCTGCTGAGATTTTTTCTAATTTGATTATTCGATTACATCTTATTTGAGCAAAAGGAAATCAGAGCAAAATGTCATTTCAAATTAGCTACAGATGGTAATAAGGTTGGATACCTGCGCAATTTGTTGGATTTGAATCATCAAAGGACTTGCGATATAGGATTAGGACCTCACTACCTTTAATCTAGTAGATGCTCTTTATCTTTCTTAACATTAGAGGTGGGCTATAAAAGGCATAGCTTTAAGTCATTGAACACGGGGATAAATGACGACTTTAAGACACTGCCCATTTTGAAGAGGAAAAAAAAAAAGAATTGCGAAAAACCAGGGTGCCCAGCTCAAAATTCGAATGGCGCCAAATGTCAAAAATTAATTTTTTGACCATAAACAATTATTTTTTGTTCAAATTTAATTTTGGTGGACCATTGGTTTTGGGTTTCAGGATCTGGCACCGGGCAGTCCGTTTAAAAAGGTGACGCACCCCTGCGGATAGTACATAAACTTTTTTCGAGATAAATTTTTCAAAATTATAAAATCAGTTCACGGATTGTTTTCACCTCTTGTATGTGCACGTTTTCTCAAAAAAAACATTTGAATTATAAGTGGAGCATTTATTGTAAAATCTATCACATATAAAAATCGGTATCAAAGATTTGCTTACTCCTGCACGATACAATATAATCGTAATCGTAACGTGTGTACGAATGTTGAACTACTAAAACCGGGCCTCTAAAGTTCCACACACTCCGTGAGTTCGAGCCTGATCAGCTGTGTTGTGATGTGGTACATAAATCATGGCGTCTTCTGTAACCCCGAAAGGTCGGGGAAGTTGCTTATGTACTTAATTCCTGATGTGGAGGGTCAAATAAAGCCAATATACAGATAGGTGGAAATGGTGGAAACAAACAGACCGAAAGAACGGCTGGATTTTGTTCTGAGTTGAGCGGAATTCATTGGCCGGAGAATTGCACTGCATTGCATGGCATGCATCGCCATACTAATCGTTGATTGTGTTTTATTACAGATCGGCAATAGCCGCACCGGGTCACGAATACACGATTAGCCCTATTTGTTTGCTGAAACTTGCAATTCCCTAAACGCTTGTGTGTGGCCTTTCATTTATTATATTGTCACGGCCATTTGCATTTGGGTTATGGCATTATTTCATGTTCATCTCGCAAGACTGCATCGTCAATCACTGTCGAGTGTACTGTACATAGTCAACGGCCGAGAAAGGGTAGCCATGTTAACGCATGCTGGCTTGAAGCTGCTTGAGTTGGTCCTGGTCATGCTAAGTACTTACGTATTTCCGGATAGATTAGGATTGCTCTAATTGAATTTCACTATAAAGGTAAGTGGGTCATGTGTCGTATAGTGGGACACCATAGCGGTCACATCATGGAAAATCAAGTAATTCATCAATTTCAGTATTTGTTAATATAGATTAAAATGATGTTTACAACACCATAGTAAACACCATACATTTTATGAAAGCTGACGGTGTAATACTCTATTATTGCAATGGTTGACTTTGTTGATATACCGGGTGGGCGAGAAAAACATATAGGGTGCAAAACCAAAAAAAAACACATTTTTCCTTAAATATGTTACCTATGAAAAATCTGAAGTAGCACCTGAAAAGATAATGATATATTCTTACAGGCAGACTATAGGCTTTTCAAACTAGATAATTAATTTGGTATATTAAGCTTATTGACAAGTGACATAAAAGGTTGGCCCAAAATGGAGACATTTTTTGTGTGAAAAATAACATGCGTTATAGGAAGCACAAAATATCATAAAAACAGTAAGAAAGCATTGGTAATTGCGGAAATTTAGAAAGAAGCAGTAAACAAGATTCTGAGAGGTACATAACAAAGTAGTGTTTGTATAGGGTGGGGTGAAAATGTAGATATTAACTTGTAATGACGCCCATATTTGGGACACATATTTAGGTTTTCAAGTACAATAATAGGAATTATGTGGGCTGAGGTCCTTTAATTTAAGAAATTTTGAGCAGTTAATGTATTTAAGTATAACATGTATTTACAGATGAAACAACCACTTCAAATTGAAAACACATGTATACAGGGTGGTTTTCAAAATTAATAAGGTATTATGACTATATAAAACCAAATTATGTCAATTCATAATTGATGCGGGATAGTAGATATTGGCCTAAAAGTTGCATTCTGAACATCAATTCCAACATATAATACAAAGTGCTATTGGAACATGTCTTCTTACACAGGAATCTGATTTTTTGTATTCTTTTTGTTGAAATACTGACCATCGTCTCACATGCGAATAGGCCTATAACGATGACATGGAGAGTTAATTAGGACATTAATTAGTTAATTGTAACTATATATGGCATTTTTAACTTAAATGGAAAAAGAAGAAAGAATTAGTTTGGTCATTTAATTTAACTGTATGCTGATTGAATTAGGCATTAGTTTTTGGGTATGCTTTGTATAGTTGAACAACAATCGCATTACTTGAGGCTACGTTGTTAACTGTAAATAAATCAAGTTAATAATCATTAAAATAAGGGGTGAATTGATTTAAGTACTTGGATTATTTACTAAGATATGGTGGAACCTGTGCAAGAGAAAAAATCCCCATATCACCTAGTTGTTTGCATTTTACAACAATTTGAAAAAATCGTAAGCCATTCTGTCAAAAACCAAATACCAGAGACTTAACCACAGGGGCTGCACCGCCGGCTCCTGCCACCGCGGCGCCTCCACAGTTGACTTGGTTATCATTTGCTTAATTAAACGACAACGATAAAACTAGGTGAAAAAAATAATTGCCATTTTTGGAAACGGAAGCATAAATAGGACTTTAAAATAAGCACCAAAATTTATGACAGTTGGACAATTATGTATCTTGCTAGCACTTTGCTAAACACAAAAAAGGTAGTGCGAGGTAACATCCTCCCAAAAATCCAGGTTGTCCCCACTATATGGACCACATGACCAAGACACATTTGTTGTTTATTTTAGCCCCTGCAGCGTAGCATTATCACATGGGCGACAACAACTTGACTTGTGATAGTGTTAAGTGGGGGACAAGGTTATCATAGGGGGGCACATTGCCTTGTTACTATTTTTTGCCCCAATGAATTACTGGGCTTTTTTTCTTTTATTAAATGTGGGTGACCCATTCGACAAACCTTTTCCATCATTTTCCAATCAAAATTGAGATTTGGTGTGTATCATAAGTATGAAAAGAAAAGTCACAAACATATTGTTCTCAGTCATTACCCCAGTAAATTTCAGAGGGGATTAAGGTGTAAATAGTTCATAACAAAACGTCTCCATATAGTGGTCGACCCTATCATGCATCCAATTTTCCATATCATATTTAATATCACCCTCACATAGAAAGTATCCCCAAAACATCTTATTACAACTTTGAGTATTAATTGGTTTGGGTAAGCAACAAGTGACTAAAATAAAATTGTCCCATTCAGACTGATGTTACTTAATGTGGTTCGACCACATTTGTAAGACTTTTTTTTTACCATAACTACAGGGAATATTTTCTTGGACTTAAATTTACTTCAGTAATCAAAAAAATATGAACTTGTTCTGATCCCAAAATAATCAGATAAAAAATAGGGGGGAGGGTGTTCTCTACCCTCTGCTCATTGTCCTTTCTCCTGCCAGCCCCCAAATGGAATGACCCCCCTTCTGTATATACAGTGTATACAGAGAAGGACCAAATGTGTGTTTCTTCTTAAATTACATCTCACCCAACACTCATGACCCCACCCCACCTCTGACCACCCCACCCAACCCCAAAGGTAATCAGAAAATCATCCCGCTGAATTATCCCTCTTAAGTCAGGAGAAGCTGCAGTATTTCATTAATGAAAAGAAAATGGAGGGGTCCTGAACTAAATGTTTTAGCTCCCTCCAAATAGTGTATTGAGTCCTCCCATAATGACCAGTTTGTGGACATTTCACCAACTAAGGTTCATGTCTGATCCCACCAAAGTCATTTTTAATAAATGTCAAAGTCATAAAACCCTTCACTCATTTAGCCTACAAGTACTTTTATCCCGAAGTTACACTACATTCCAACACACATGAACATAGGCACACTTGTAATGCATAGGGATTTGTTTAAATGCCACCCTGGTCCCTTCCGCAGCCCACTCTACAGATTTTCTACAGTTTTAGGATTCTTTTAAAATTACAATAGCTTGCATGTTGGGCTGTTTTGAAAATTCTGAGCACTATGTAAAGCTTATAAGGCCAATGCAATGAAAGGGGATTGTATGTTTTACGGTTGACGTCGAAAAAAGGAGGAGGTCACAATTTCATTATTCATTATTTTCAAGATATCATTATACTTTTGTATAAGATGGTGTCTAACAGAAAGTCATATCTAACATCAGACTTTATACAGTTAGATACTTTAAAAATATTTCCTTAAACAAAAAAACCATTTTTCAAGATGAATATTGTAAGCTCGAATAGCAGAGCATGATCAAGAGATGGGTAGGGAAATCTAAAAATTTTCATTTATTAACCACTAAGTTAACCCCTCCGCCACAAAAATGTGTTTTAAAATGGTCAGAACGGACATGCCTGATATTTTGAGAAGCTGAAGTTGATGATCGGTTTTAAAATTTGAAAAAAATAGGACTAACCAATAATGAAAGTTTGACAAAATGAAAAATCGGGGCGGGCGGGCGTAAACTGGAAACACTATCCAATGCAATTGCCAATCCACAACCCCTCAACACATCGCCACACAGGATCCCTACTCAAGATACAACAAAACTAAAATATGCTCTCTTCTAAATTGTACCACTCACGCTGCAGAAAATATTGACGTTTAAATCCCCATCTGAATAAATTTTCACCTCTAGGGTTTTTGAGATATAAGATTTCGCTTTTACGTGTAAACAAATGGCGATGTCTTAAATTGGGATTTCTCGGGCCGCCCTCCCCTGCTGTTACTCCGCTGGTTGCTCTGCGCCTAGGGCTTCGCTTTATGATCATTTGTGAAGTGGTGAGAGACCAAAGTGTCAGGACCCAGCGTATGCTGTTACAAGCCCATGCTGAATTTGGATGTTTTTATGTCAGCAGACGTTGACGCGTTGGTTAGTTGGACCGCATTTCTGGAAAACGAACAACTTGTAAAAGTGAGGAAAAGTGGAATTCTTATTATTAAACATTACTCATTGATATACCACTAGATTTCTACTTGTGAGGGGTGCGACCAAGTCATGCAATTCTAAAGGTATTTCCTTTGTACACACGGTAGCCTATTTCTATGCAACTTTAACTTTACCATAGTCTTTCGTTTTGTGATATTGCAGTTTTTGCTCATTGGGCTGCGAGGGCGCTTTCCCAAAAACGTGTGTATCCCATGAAAAAAATTGGACAGGGTTTTATTCTTAGCACTTCCTGAAAATTGAGTGATGATAAACAAGGGGAGCAGGGAAAAAGAGGAGGAAAGTCGGACACTCTGGTTGGTCTCGAACCAGGGCCTTTAAGCCCCACTCCCATGAAAACAGGGAGGGATATCACGTGACGGCGGTTGTCGCTGGCCCAGACAGTAATTGTTGTGCCCATGTGTCTGCTTTCGATGTCATTGCTGCATCGGGGTTTTGGTGGCATTAGGGTAATAAATAAATAAAAAATGCCCCCATTGAAACCACAAAAGAAAGTTCATTGACCCTGTTATATTCCATGAGAATGTTTTCACCATTCACCAAATTTTAAATGATGCCATTTTTGCATGGAAAATGGGTATGGTATGTGTGAGCCAGTTTCCTAATCTAGAAATGAGTGAATTAATAATGGTCCACCTGTAAAAATTAAAACTTTTGATGTGATGTGTACTTGCGGGAAAGTGCCCTCGCAGTCCAATTTTAAGCTAAACATGCAATATCATGAAACGGAGGAAAGTAGTGGTCAGATGAAGTTGCATAGAATGATTCCATACGGCCAAAACATGTCTTTGAACACAAAAATGAGGTTTTTTAAAACAACCTACAAGTTAAGGTACAAACATAGCTTTTTGTCCAATTGGCGGCGTGTTGGATTTTTGTTGGGGCACCCTGGTTTTCGCAGCTTCATTTTTTTCTTGAAAAATGGGATAAGCATCATTAAAGGCATCAATCTAGCCTGTGGTTTTTTGGGGAAGTGCTCGACACTACGACCCAAATATGGACCCTCTATAGACAACCTCTATTAACATTAATACTTAAGTGTATAGGTGCTCCAGTAGACCCAACATTTGTTTTGCGTTGCCATGTTTACGATAAATTATTTTGCCCAAAATTTAGGTAAGTGCACCCAATTCTCAGGTTGCGTATTTTGGTGGAAAAACACAACAAACCCGGCCATGTTTTTTTTCTAAGCTTAAATACAGTATCTGCATTTAAAAGGGAAAGGGAAAGTGTGTGCCCACAACTGGCAAAACATGTTACCTTGGTGCAGAAGGTCCCTGTTCACGTCACAGCAGGGCTATGGCTTCCCGGGAATTTGTACTAAAATTCAGATTTCATTTGTAAGAACGCTTCGTATTATATAATAAGCCACATGATGGAAAACTAGAAATCTGCTCTTCCTGTGGGTCCATGTAGACGAGAGCTGTCGAGACATCCTGGAACCCTAAGCATCATTGGAAAGTCGAACAATGAATGAAAAAATAATATACCACAGTACAAAGCCGCTACGGTTAGTCTTCGCATGTGGACGGGACCAAGTCCTCTATCCGGACTAATGAACAAAGCTCCATTGCTCCCAGAGAGGAGAAACGAAGTATAGTATGGGTTTTAAACTACGGAGCGTCTATAGATGAGGACCTATGACGTCACTTGTTGACATTTAGAACGCCCTGTGTTTTCTGGCAGGCAAAAAATATTACAGTAAGTAGCTAGTAGTTTCTATGACAACCACATAAAAATCTGGTTATAAATACTGCAGAACCTTTCCTGATCTAAATTTGTCACAAATGCAGCTGTAGCATTAGCGATTATGCTGATAAGAAAGTTGTTATTATTTGACCAGAAACAAAAGCTCTTACAGCAAAAACGGAATTTCCCCATTCAAAGTAATAGGTGCTTTGCCTGCCAGTTTCTCTCTTACACCAACAGGGGGCGCATAACATAAACAAAGGCACATCATCTATAGGCAATCAAACAACCTTGCCGCCCAGCATTATCGTACTTGCATGATTCAACTACAGACACGGTTCCGCTGATCCAGACCTCGACCGTGCTCATCCACGGACTCGACCATGCTGTTGTTTATAGATCACACAAGAGAGCTGGGGACATGACATTTACAACTGCTGACGGCCATCTTTAAAATGAACTTCCGATCGGATTGCGGGAATCGCCGTCACTCTGTGACGTGGTGTTCAAGCAAACAATTCAAAACGTGTGGTTCTTTGATTTCAGTTACTTTCCTTTCTTCTTTGCTTTGTTAAGCCCTCTGTCTTTGTTGGGTGCTATATTAAATGATGTGTATTATTATTATTATTGACTACCATTACCAAATTGTTCATCAACACGCACACTGACTCCCTCTGTTTGCAGAAAACAAAAGATGAACCGATTATCTTGTAATTCACACTTCTTTTCCAAGTAGTCAATGATTATTAGCCACCAATGGTTAGTAGACGATCTGAAATAATTAAAGGACCACTCTTGGTTAATACAATGACCAGCACACAAACAATGCTACGATTTGGTCCCACACCTGTTTCCATCCGTGGGAAAGGATTTATATAGTGCCCTTTTAGCTTTTGCCTTACTTTTATCGCACGGTGGGGGGGGAGGGGGTAGAAACTACGAACCGCCGTACATGGCGGGAAAAAGTGGGGAATTTGGGGAAGCTCTTTCCCGGGAAATCTTGCATCCTCGAGGGAAATGAGGGAGAGAGAAAGAAAAAAGAAAATGAGGGAAAAAAAATTAAAAACAAAGGATAATATAAAGTGTAGTACGTATTCATTTTTTCTCCAAAATTAAGGTCGTGAAAAATATTAAATGGAATTCCTGAAATGTCGTGTTGGGTTCCGATTTCTTGTAGTTATTCCGCCGGCCGGCTGAGCTCCGTTACCAGCCAGCCAGCTGTCTGAAATGCTTTGTACCGCCGGGAAAAACACGGATGCTTAAAAATGGTCCAGGAAATTCCCCAAGCCAGTCTTAAGCTTTCAACTATACTGATCTTTCATGACTTTTCCAAGCTCATGACCCACTGACCGCTACACATGGATAGGGGGTCTGTCTGACAGGGCTGGAAAAATGTAAATTTCCCAGGAAGCCGAAAATGACTTCCCGTCGGGACGGCTTCCGCATAAATGATAAACAATGTTTGGTTCCACATTCACATACGCGCCAGTTTGGATCGTACACGCGACCGTTTGGGTGATCAAAATTAGTGTTGTTCAAATTGTTGCTATGCTGAGGCATGAATTGGCTTGCGTACGGCGTGCAGGCGTGGACTTAAGACCCGCGCAGGAGAGAAAATAAAACTGGATACAGTAGTCCCAATAGGTAACTTATACTGGGTGAACCAGTATGAAGGTACCAGAGACTTGTATTGACGTCCACTGTAAGTGAAATTGGAAAACTTATCTTGTTCAATTGTGCTCATAATGTTTTCCAATTCTCTTAACTTACTGTTCCCCACGAGCTCAGCTAATCTTCAAGCATAATATGATGCTTTGTGTGTCGGATGCTTTACGATGTAATGAAGAGGAAATCTCATGATTAGTTAAAACAAAAGGTAAGCTTTGTTATTTAAAAAGAGTTGAGTCAAAACCCAGAGCATTATGGTCAAACCAGGGAATAAGTCACGAGGTGAAATCAAATGTGCCTGTCGTCTTTTGCCCCTTTTCCTTACAAAGTAGCTATGGAAAATACGAAATTCAGCACATTCCAACAAAATTCAGGGTTATGCCTGTATAGGAAAATAACTCTTATATGGAGTGTGATACGCTATCGTGCTGTTGTGCACAAATGAAGACCGTAGTGAACTTCGCAGTGCAAAACTCGACTATGTAATATGAAGTTACGTCCGATATTAAGGAGAGAGGGGAAACGTTAACTTTTAAATGTTAATTACATATTTGTATCTTCAAATGCTCCTATTTCAGTTATTTGCATTTACAGATGTGAGTTTTTAAGTATCAAATTAGCTCCCTTTATGTTTTTTCTTTTTGTTTATTTTTATAAATCGATGGTTAGATTTTCGCTACCACTCATACAGCGCTTGAGCCAAACACATCATGACCAGTTTTGGTAATTCGTTATTTTTTTTGTTAAAATATTAACAGGAATTCTGCATACAGCGTCCATGCCCAGTTTTGCTGTTTCTCTTCCCATATCTCTCCTAAAACACGTGGCGGGGCATTATATCACCAGGATTGTCCCTCCAGTGGTCCGAATATTTAGTTATGTATCGCGCCTCCTTAACAGTCCCGAGCCCACCATTGGTTACGAATGTCATCTCCAGAACTGAATCCCCCTTGCTAAAGGAACTCTCAGCAGGGGGTGGTCATGGTTGTCTCCCGCGACAGGTAACTGCAATCATTGTGATATGCGATTGCAAGATTTATTTCTCAGATTTAATGTTCAAATCATAATTTGCCAACAGTTGAACAAAACACCAACACAACAAAATAAAAATCAGCAAAAAAAGTTCCTGGACAGTTAGACAAAAATTAAATATTTCAAATTTATTCTCATAGAAGGCAAATAATTGTATCAAAATAAAGAAGAATTCGTTTTTTTTTTTTCTCCTACAGTTTTGGATGGAATTGAAATGTTAGCATTCATGCATGACTGCTGATTACATTCACTAACAATGGCCAGGTTCTTAAATGAAAATTGGCAAAAAAAAGAAATGAGCATTTCGGTCATTTCAATTTGGAGCATATAGCAGTTAATCGGTCTGTGAGTACAGTTAAAACACAAAGGCAATAATTAATGGATACTTTGGTTTGGATTATTTTTCATAAAGCATTAACTTTGATGGGACAAAAAGGAACATTGTTTCCAAAGCATAAGCAAATGCAGAAACTTATCAAGCTTGGATGCATCTGGTTTAACACAATGTAAGCAAGGCTTTAACCTTTCCTGCTGCACTTCTCGTACCAAAATGTTCTCTCCTTACCCTCGTTTGTTCTTTTCCACACTTGCCCCTTTCCATCAGTGGGTGGATTCAAAATCTGGATGGTCAGTAAAGGAGGGACTTGGAGTCATTTAGCCTTGTGCATCTTCCCAGGTCTATGGTCACCATAACCTTGCTTGCCAATGTTGAGGTGTATGTAAGTCGAGGTTTCTTGCGGGTTTTTGGACCATTGCTGATGTCATGGAGTCTATATTTCCTTACAGTTTGAAAACTGAGAAGCGACGGGCACCTTGACCTGAGCGGCATGGATCTGGGACTAAATAACTGGTGCGGTCACAGTTTATCTCCTTAGGGCTATAGAGTTCTGATACGTTGGTCTTCTGCTAAGGTTGTAACTTTGGAGCCACACGGTCTCGGGCGATAGTTAACTTATCCACTCTCAATGGTATCGGCGGTTTGTATTTTGTAGACTTGAACTTGTGTTTGGTGATACGGTGAAAAACACGAGCATGACGAGCGACATAATGAAAGGAACGTCCAGCCTGAACAACAGATGGATCTCGCAGATCCTGCTCCGAAAAAGTTTGCGCCATTTTGACAAAGAAAAAAAGCATGCCGTGGGATTAACACAGTGGATTTCAATTCCAACACTCGACTTCCCACGTTCATCTCACATCTGTTCCAGTGTGGAGAAATGGTCAAAATTGGAATTCAAATTCAACTTTGAATAACTGGCACCTCATTCTTGCAAATGTCATTTATGCACTTTGTTATGACAAATGAATGTAACCAGCAATGCCTGAAACGATCACATTTTAATTCCACTTAAAGCTGATAGAGGATGAATGTCTTGTTATTTTGAGGTACAACTATTTGCCTTTTATTAAATATAAATAGATAAAATTTGACTTTCTAAGTGTCAGGAACTTTTTGTGCCGAGTTTAGATTCAAAAGGCTCCGATTCTTTTCAATATGAAAACTCAGGCAAGGCAGCAACACAAACAGTTGCTACACACATTGACATCATATTACTAAATTAGACCAATTGAGTCGGCGCGGCTGAAAACGTGACCTCATGTGGACCTCAATTGAACTATTTACATTAAAACGGAGGACGTTTACGTGGTAAATATTTTCTTGTCAAATTCATCGTTTTTACGCTGCTTTAGGAAATAAAAAACATGACAGATTATTCAGGTAAGCTTCGACGAACCGCTGAACAAATGGAATAATTAGAATAACAATTCGACAGCCACTTTCAGTTACATCCAATTCAATGCCAGAGTGTGGTTCTGACTCTATAGTATAATAAGAGAAGAGGCTAGGAGGAATGTCAATACGCCACTGCACAACCCGAAATCACGCACGCACCACACGTACACACACGCTCAAGCACAGCACACCGTCATCAACACAAATTTTGAAAAATTGTAGTAAAAAAACGAGTTGAAGATTTCAAAATCTGAGTTCCAGATCCATGTTTAGAACGGCCTATTACTACTACTGCCAAATTTCGTTACGATACAAAGCAGTAAAAACTGTACAAAACAAGGCACAGAGTAATATGTACAAAATCTCATTTGGCCACACCGCGGCCACTGGGAATGATTGAAGTCACCGCGGGGCGTTTTCCGGCCACCGGGGGGGGGGGTGGGGGGGGGGGGGAACGATTTTGGCTTATTGTCGGATGTGCTCAGGTGTCGGGGTTTTCCCTTCGGTGTTGGATCATCGCTGGTTAACGCCCCACAGTGCCCATATTTGGGTATTCCATTCATAAAAACGACGTCATACCAGGGTACAACGATTTCCAAAGTGATGCTTTACTCAAAGTGTAATACACGGCGAAAGATTGGTCCAAAAAACTGCCGGATTTTTCCCACTTTTGCGGCATCCGGGCATGAAATCGTTTGATATAGTAGTCAATCTATCCTTCAACAATATTTCTACCAAACAGCAAGTCGAAATTCGAACAAGATTACCCCGCGCCCATTTTATTTTGCGCTGGTACGAGTAGCAACTTTACTTCCGGGTTTACGACAGCATTTCATTTTTAAAATCCGTCCTGAGTGAAATTCACACACACACGCTTCAGATCAGCTGACGATATGGATGATACGCGTTGTAAATTGTGGTCATCCAACCAAATAACAAAGTTTGTTGTCAATCTGAACTTCCAAAAGAACAAAAGATCCTTTGAAGATTTATTTATGAAATTCACTAGGAAGACGGTGTGAGAATGAAAAAGCAGAATAACACTTGGACCAGGAAGATGTCATCAAGGAGAACGGCGGATACATTGATGAAGTAGAGGATTCTGATGCTCCGTCTTCAGACTGTGATCTTTAAGTATTTTATACTAAATAAATGATCTTCCTCTCTCATAACAGATCTTATTAGTGAATTTCATGCCTAATCTTTAGAGGACCTTTTGTCCTTTTGGTCAAATATTTGGGTGAAATTTTTAATTATTTCGGTTTGCCTTTTTAAGATAATTTTTAATAACCTGCCATGGCAACCACTTTAAAGGTAAAATGCAATTATTTTGGTATATTTGGGTTGCCATGGTTAAGTAACCATTTTAATCAATATTTTGGCTTGATTTTAATTTCATTCAATCAAATGCCCAAACATATTGTGAACCAAATATGAAGTCCGTATTACAATTGTATGGATTGGGTAGCAAAGTGCCACAATATTACTACAAAAAATGGGCTAAATTGGTCATTTTTCGGTATATTTGTTTGCCATGGCAACCTTTTTTAATGAATGTTTTGACTTTGACTTTTATTTCATCCAAGTCACAATTGCCCAAACATATTATGTTGCAATATGAAGTCTGTAGACATTGTATGGATGTAGGGTACAAAGCTCAAATATTGCTTAAAATGGGCTACATTGGTCATTTTCATATACGTTGTTGCCATGGCAACCTTTTTTTAATTAATGTTTTGACTTTGGATTTTTATTTCATCCCATTCACCTTGATCAAACATATTATGGGGCCAAGCCCAAAATAATCGTATGCGACGGGATGAATTTGATGATGTTTGTTCTTTTGCACCTCTTTAATTACTACACAGTTGGAATGTGGGTAAATGGTTATTTGCTTAAGTCACAAAGCAACTCACAGACTACCTTCAGGCACACATTGAAGAAACTCAGTCAAACATGTTGCCATGGTAATCATATATTTTTAAAATGGCTGCTACGGGACGGATCGATAGATATTGTATGGTGTTTGAAAATGAACATTTGCTTAATTATTATCAATAGTTATAGGAGGTACATGAAATTTTTAACACAATATTAAGTTCAACTATAATGCTATTAACTCATACGAAATTTTGGATCTTACTTTGACTATTAGCCAGATACGGCAACCTTTTAATAACGACATGTCTGTGCGACTGGACGGAATGCGACGGGACGGAATCCATTTCCTGCCTCAATTTAATTTGGCAATATCACCTTTTTCATATAAATTGCATTTACTCACTTTGAGTGAAAGCCAAGGAAAATTAACCATATTTCAGACACCATTTGTTGCTTGGCTTAAAAAAACCAGTTTAATACATTATACCATTTCGTTGCATTGTTTTTTGGGGCGTTGCTACAATATATACAACAATATGAGCAGTTTTTTTTGTTTTTTTTTAAACCTGTTTTTTTTTTTTTAATTGTTTCAATTTCAAACTACAAAAAAAAACTTACCAGCCCCCCATGTGTTTGTCAAGGAACAATAATAGCTTGTTCTCTTTAACTGCATGCAAAGAGTTAAATGTATTTCAGTTTACACTTTCTACATGCACTTTGCTCCAAAGAAAATTGAAATGCATTCAATGATCATTATTTCACTGAAAAGAATACAAACCAATCAGCATACAATCATTTTGCCCTAAATGTTCTTGTTCTATGTAAGAGTTCAAACTAACTCATAGTAGTGAAAGTATTAGCACGATGAAATCCTGAAAAAGTGAGTACAAGGGCCCAAAATGGGCTGAAAATTAATAAGTGTGGATATTTTGAGGAGTCCATTTCCTGAAATCAGTAAAATTTCCTGAAAATTTACAATCCCTGCTTGTTACAACTTCTACATCAACTTGTTACTTGGGAATTTATTAACAAACAAGTTAAAAGAACAAGACTAGTTAGAAAAAGTCATGAAAATAATACAAAATTAAAGGATGTAGAAGTGTGGATATTCACCCACATGAAATTTGGGACTTTCTTATCCCCCCCAAATCATTGAAATAGGCTATTCCATTTTTTAGATCTAGGGCTATTATAAAGGTCCCTGAAGGCTGGAAGTTAGAAGCAACCACTTCCCCCCTCAGGGTATATGGCTATTATTTCAGCTGGATACATGTAGTACATACGTGAATTAGACAATCTCTGAATTTAAAGCATGTTGTTTTTTAATCATGTCTTATGAAAAAGAATTTAAAAAAAGAATAATTTTTTATTAATCAATCAATAATGGAGTTTTCAAGCATTATTGTGCATAGTACAACAGAAGGGGCATGAATAATGTTTTGATACCATAAAAAAACTTTTCATAAATCGCAGAAAGCGTAATTTTTCTGTAGGGTTCATTAGGCAAATTTCCTTCCCCCGTGTCACTTGATTCACGTCCCGTCATGAAAAGGCCACACTGCTATAGTTTTAATGATAAATTTTGGAATGATGTTTGGTTGTTTTTTAACAATACAGTTGCTACAATATTTGATAGTTTGGACAGTTTCATTCATCATATTCAAGTTGAATAATTTTTATCCCTTGAAAATAAAAAAAATTGCCTCAAAATGCGACGGGATGGAATTTTACACCCTTTTACTTCTGTTTTTTTTTCCTACTTTTAAAACACTTTTGATAATTCTTTAATGTTTTATTTTGTGATCAAAGAAATATTAAAATGCAAAAACACAAAAATTTTTATCTGTCTTTTTAGTAATTAGATATATCAAAAATTTTTTCAAATTCCGTCCGTCGCACGAATAGGGCGCCATGGTTTATATCTTTAGAGTTGCCTTTATTTCAATCAGATGCTTATCGCAAAAATTTTTTTTGGTTTTTTCATAGGATTTGGTTAGTACCCTTTGAGGTTTGGCGATGACCAACTTTTTGTTGGGCTTTGGCCCAGTTGCAAATATGAAGCCGTATCACTTGTATTATGAGATGTAGGTACCAAGCTCAAATTTGCTCAAAAATGGGCAACTAAAATGATTGGCCATTTTTCGGTATAATTTGGTTGCCAATGGCAACCTTTTTTATGAATGTTTATTGACTTGAATTTTATTTCATCCAAGTCACAATTGCCCAAACATATTATGTTGCAAATATGAAGTCTGTAGCACATTTGTTATGGTGGTAGGTTACAAAGCATCAAATTTTGCTAAAAATGGGCTAAATTGGCCATTTTTCGGTATAATTTGGTTGCCATGTCAACCTTTTTTAATGATGTTTGTGACTTTGAATTTTATTTCATCCCGTCACAATTGTTGCCCAACATTTATGTTGGCAAATGTGAAGTCTGTAGCATAAAGCTTGTTGAGTTTAAAAAATTTAGAATAAAATAACCATTTAATGTTGCTAGAATTTCCTATTGTTTCCCTTCTTTGTCATCATTGTCCATGTACTAAATCAATATCTATATAGTAAAACCACCAGAGCTAGTTCATTCAGGAAAAGACCGAAAATAAAAATCAATCAAAAATCTGTAACTCTTGAACGCTTTATAATATTCCGATATTCATACTTTTTTTTAAAATTTTTTTCATATTTTTTGCTTCATATCTAAATAAAACCCAGATCAAATCATGCATAATAAAAATATGGCCTGAAAGCCTTTTTTAAGAAGGTTCACATTAATTAGCAAAACTCTAGAGGGAGGTGTTCAGGCAGTATCAAGCTGATAGCGCCTGTACAGCACTAAAATTGCTTCACTGTGTGGTCAATGGAGAAAAAAAACACTCAAATGATCTAAAAACTTTACAAACTCATCTAGAACTTCTAAGAACAGGGGGGTGTAAGTTTGATTCATGAACTATCCTATAGTGAACACCAGGTGTTACGGGGTCGAAGCACCGTAAGCACAAAGAACATTTTGTGGAGACATTACAACCTTCCCATACATTAAAGAATAGGAGGTCAAATAGGGTCCATACAAAAGTGTACACTTGTACATATTCACACCTGCAACACACACATTTTGGATCATTTTGGCATGAAGTTTTTGTCTGTAAGAGCCAAGTAACAAAATTTACTAGTTTCTTGTCCTCGCGCGCATGCGTTTTTGCTGCCGCCTCAAAAAAGTTTATTTTTTTCTTTTTACAGAAATTTTAAAAAACAATATTTTCTTTTTCTTTCTTGTATTTTCTCGAAAATTCAATCAACGACATCGGAGTAAAATTTCACATTTTAGTTCGCTAAATTTGTTCTCTTATCCGTCTATTTATGTCGTACTTTCTATAGTTGTATTATAATTTATTTTATTATTTTGGGAAGCTTTGTTGACTTTTGGAGAGGACCATCCGCCATCTTGGCTCGGCAAGTAAAAGAAAAAAAAAAAAAACTGCCTCACTCCTCCTTTTTTCAAAAGTTAAGGACGAGAAACAAGTTTTTTTGTTTACTTGGCCTACTCAGCTAATACTGTGGGCCTACTTATTGGATTGACACCCTTCCTTTTAAAGGAAAGTAATCTACTTTTCAGTGAAAACCACTTTCAATTAAAAAAAAACAAAAAAAAAAAAAAAAAATAATGACCGTATAAAATTTGTGAAAATTAAAAAATTTACTAGGCCTAGTATAGAGAGTCACTGTTTGGGACTATGGATACAGTATCTAACAAGCCATTTCGGTCAAATTGTATGAATCTATGAACAAATTTGGTCTGATCAAAAATTGATAAATCCGAGACAACTTCCAGCAAACTCCATGATAGACTTATCCATAATGTTCACCGTGGTCCAGTTGCAGGGAGTGTGTGTGCCAATCAACACCCGCTACCGACCGACACCCACCACCCCTCCCCGAAAACGATGAAGTTCAAGCCTTTACAACCAGTTTTGTTGAGTGCATCGACGAGTTTTTTGCATTGCGTTGGTCTTTCCCGATCTATCACAACCTTCTAAAACAATCAGAGCTCCCCGCCGCATTTGACAATGAGGCATACATGTATTTATTTTAAACAATTACGATTCGTCTACGTTGCTGTTAGTTTACATTGACGGGTGCAGCTCACCTGATCCTGTGTGCAGTCCCATGACCTGAGATTTGGCGCGAAAATTTGGGCGAGGGACTTCGGTGAGGGCGTCGTTCAGACAATTGACATCGACAGGCAGTCGCGGTCAAGAAATCCCAAATTTAGAAGAAAAATGTCAAGGACTATTTTCTGATGAATTTCCAAAACCAATTGAGCTTGAAGAAATGCTCTATTTCTAAATATCTATATATTGACCAAACGACGGACGACGTGACCGGCACACATTAAAGCTGGTTTGTGTTGAGATATGTGTTTTTTGTCCTTGTCGTTGTTCACGGGGTTTATCTTTGTTATTGTTTGTTCTTAAAAAGAATGATTTGCCATAACCTAGAACAACTGTGCTTGGGCAGATTTCATATTTAGTGGAAGTTACTTAGGGGCATCCATGTCTTTCTGTGCGGAATGTTGTCAACGTCTCTATTATTTTTATTTTATTGCCCCTGTGGCACTGCAAAGTGTTACTACCATGGGGTTAATTTTAAGCAATCCCACTGGAATCCGACAAAAGGGGACTGACACCCCACCTGGGTGTAGACTCCCTCCTGGAATCAATAGGGGAAGGACCCACTGTGTAAGACTCCATCTTCGGAATCAATAGGGAACTGCACCCAATGGTGTAAGACTCCCTCCTGGAATAATAGGGGATGCACCCACTGTTAAGACTCCCTCCTCTTTGGAATCAATGGGACGCACCCACTGGTTGTAGACTCCTTCATGGATTCAATAGGGGACTGCACCCACTTGTGTAAGACTCCATCTTGGAATCAATAGGAGATTGCATTTGCCCTGGTGTAAGACTCCTGGCAATAATTCAGGACTGGCACCCATGGTGTGAGGACTTCCTCCTGGAATCAATAGGGCGACTGCCACACACTTGGTGTAAAGCCTCCCTCCTGGAATCAATAGGGGACTGCACCCACTGGGTAAGACTCCTCGGGACTCAATAGGGGACTGCGCACCTGGGTACGTAAGACTCCCTCTGGAATCAATAGGGGACGGCACCCACTGGTGTAAGACTCCTGGAATAAATAGGGGACTGCACCTACTGGTTTAAGGACTTCTGGAATCAATAGGGGACTACACACAATTGTGTAAGACCCCTCTGGAATCAATAGGGGACTGCCCCCACTGGTGAAGACTCCCTCCGGGAAGCAATAGGGGACTGCACCCACTGTGTTAGACTCCCTCCGGACAATAGGGGACGCACCCATTGGTGTAAGACTTCTCTTGGAATCAATAGGGAACTGCACCAATATGGTGTAAGACTCCCTCCTGGAATCAATAGGAATGCACACACCTGTGAAGACTTTCCTGGATTCAATAGGGGATTGCGCTCACTGGTGTAAGACTCAATCTTGGAATCAAAGGGGATTGACACCACTGGTGTAAGACTCACTGGAATCAATAAGGGACTGCACCCACTTGTGTGGACTCCTACTGGAATTAAGAGGGGACTGCACCCACTGTGTAAGACTCCCTCCTGGAATCCATAGGGGAAGACACCACACGGTGTGAGCCTCCCTCTGGAATCAATAAGGGAACTGCCCACCCCACTGGTGTGAGACCCTCATGGAATCAATAGGGGACTGCACCCACCCTCCTGGAATCAATACGGGACTGCACCCACTGATGTTAAGACTCCCTCTTAGGGGACTGCACCCACTGGTGTAAGATCCCTCTGGAATCCAATAAGGGGCGCACCCACGGTGTAAGACTCATTTCTGGATCATAAGGGATGCACCCACTGGGTAAAGCTCCCTCCTGGAATCAATAAGGGACAGCACCCACTGGGGTAAGATTTGCACGTTATGCAGGTGACACTGTTGGTGTAATTTTACACCACGAGTCAATGTTAATTATTTTTTAACACTGCCGGATGCCAAATTGACATACTGGTGTGAATTTTAACACCCTTTCTGGATAGAAAATTTTGGTGTAAATATATGCAGTTCAAAAAACGTAAGTCCCCCCTGACAAATGTGCATTTTTCTAGATAAATTAGTTCTTACCTGTTACAAAAATGTAAAAATGGAAACGAAAATGTTACCACATTTAATGGGCAAAAAAGTTCAACCAGCAGTTGTCCTTCTCCCTGAAACGACTTATTTATTAAATTTGATGACAAATAAAAAATTGTATTGCAACTTTTTTGCAGAGGGCTTTAACAGTCGAGAAAATCATAGTTTTAAATATTTTTTAAGTTCTTGTTCCCCTATTACCTGAACATCCGTTTCCCATAAATTTGGTCCACATGATAGCTTAGAGCTTTATCTTGTCTTCTTTCCAGTGGTATCAAATTAAGTACCAACATTCCCATTATGACGCACTTATGAACGTCATAAGTTGAGGATAGGATACAAAATACTGTATATAGGGTGGAAAATTGATATTTCGCCAAAAGTAGCACTAAAACCCTGGTATAAATCTAGTCATATCCTATCAAAAAGAGCAAAAACCGTGTGGACTCGGAATCAAAGCATTTTTGGATGAAAAAACCAAGTTTCCCCTATTCTACACTGTGTACTTTGGACATTGACAGTTGTGCGACATGTGAACTTTATAACGTCAGCCTGACGTAATATAGGCATGTTGTGCTCGTTTTGTAGCAACGGAAAGAAGATGCCCATAGCTATACCAGTGGTACCAAAATCAAGTGTCTGCGGTATTCCTGTGTTGGGGTGTCGCGAAGCATCAGACCCGAAACAACAGATCTCGGACCTCGAAACATCGGACCCGGAAGTAAATTCACTCGAAACAACAGACCTCGAAAACCCAACAGGACCTGCAGACCCCGGAAGTGATTGTTTTTTGCCGAAGTCAACATTGTACTTCCGGGTCTGATGTTTCGAGGTCTGATGTTTCGAGACACCCCCGGGGGTCTCCGAAACATAAGACCTCGAAACAACAGACCTTCACGACCTCGAAACACCAGACACGGAAGTAAAATACGCTACAGGGAGATAAAAAACAAGGCCGAGGATATTGAAACGATGAGCGTGTCAATAGCCATTTCGAGCGACGGTATTGATACGATGATCGTGTCAATAGGCATTTCGGGCGACGTTATTGTTGACCCGATCATCGTGTCAATAGCCATTCGGGCGACGTTATTGAAACGATGATCGTTTCAATAGCCATTTCGGGCGAGGATTTGACACGATGATCGTTGTGGTTGACCATATGGAAAAATTATAAGTCAATTTTAGGTTGAAACATGATCCATGACCATATGGCAAATATGGTCCGGAACAGTATTTGATTTAGAATATTCTCCACTGCACATTGCCAATGCTCAGCGCCTGGACCAGTTGATCAATAGGCTCAGGAGCATATTCAAATATTTGGCTGCTTTTCCTTTTTTTTTTTTATTTATGCCCAGGACCATATGGCAAATGGTCCTGGACCATATTTGACATATTTTGCCCGAATTATTTAGGGTCCCAGGACCATATGGTCCTGGAGCATACTTTCGCCAAAAATCTCATAGAAACCACACCCTACAGAAGCCTGTTCGGCGAACATAGCCATTCACTTTTCTCACAACCGATGATCTGTCAATAGACATTTCGGGCGACGTTATGACCGATCATCGTGTCAATAGCCATTTCCAAAACAAAATAGGTCCCAAAAAGTTTGGATTTTTGCCGCAAAAGCTAAATTTTAACCAATGGTTAGTTAAAAGCCTGCATGCAAATTTCAAATGCCAGTTCCTAAGGCCCTACTTTGGGACACAAATTCAGTTCCCAATTCACAAGCCCTAAATTCGGGCCGCACATCCCTACCTGAATACATTTGAGTGACCCCCCCCCCCCCCCCCCCCCGGGGTCAAGGAAAGTGCGTGAAACATTAGTTCCATAGTTGTTGCAAGTTGCTTCACTAAAATCACAGTATGGGAAAGTGTATGTAATTTGTGGGGAT
>JAMKCH010019990.1:0-21731 GCA_023653785.1 Ophioderma brevispina | reverse complement strand
AGTTTTTGTATTATTTTGAGCGAGATAGAGAAAGAAAACGAGAGAAAGCGAAAGAGAGGGGTGACCACGCGCGCGAAAAAGGATGAGAGTAAGTGAAAGGACCGTACCTGGATACGTCAGAGACATAATAAATGGCGGTGTGTTTGTAAACTACTATAGTTTGATGCATAAGATTCCATTTCTACATCAGCGCAAAGTTCATTACCCACCCATTTCTTCACTTCTCTATCACGTCTTTATCCTCTCAATTCTATCGGAAAGAAAATAGCTCTCATATCCAAGTAACGAAATCCTATTGATATCTCATGCTTGTTGAATTTTATTTGAATAAAACATGGTTTCAAAATGCCCCTGTCCTTAAGAGGGTACATATTTTGAACACTAGGTTTATTTGTCATGGAAACTATTTGCGGTTGGAACATGTAGCTATTGATAACAGCATACCTAGAGGCAGCTGATGACCTCCCTTGAAAGTAAAACCATTGAGAACAATAAAGTTTAACTTTCACGTATTAAACCAAAGACTTGCTGATCGACCTCACTGAAACACGGGAATTGTTAGTATTTACGCGTATATCACCAGTGTCGCTAGTTTTCTTAGCTGTTTGAGCAACTAAGTTTAGCTGTTTGGTGAACTACAGGTGAGTCCATAAAAACCCACATTCAAAAGTTTTTTCTTCAAAGGTTAAACGTTAATTTGCGTTGCGTTTAGTTTGCGTTGGTTGTTTACAGAGATAAACAGGCATCAGAAGATTTTTTATTGGGTGTCTTTCGGACTTTGGGTCAGAACATGTCAGTTTTATTTGCGGAGAGACCTAAAAATTCAGTTTGTCCGTTTTAGCCATACAATGCAGATAGACTGACACCGACGTACACCATACACATTATAGCAGACTTTTCACACAATTCAATTTCAGATGGTATCGATTCTTCTCGACAAAAACATATCATTCGAATAATGGTCTATTGTGCACCCTAATTTATAAGTACAATATCTTCAAAAAATTATACCATTGTTCAATCATAAGAGTCAGTTATTTACAATTCACGCCATAGCTGTCTCAGTTCATGAACATATGAAACTGCTAGAGATTTTTGTTGTTACATCGCGAAGGTAATTGTTTTGCACAAACACAGTAATATCAGCGTCCATAGTGGCCCCAAGAAGAACAACGCTGAAGTTTTCTGTAAATAAATCGGAATTAAAACTTAAAATTTCAATATCGCACTGCTGTTTTTTTCAAGCGGAATACAAACTCTCTATGGTTTTCACTTTTGCTCCCAAGTTGTAGGTTAAAACCATGAAATTCGTGCTAACGAAAGTAAACGTGGTGTTACACCAGCTATCTTGACTACTTTCTTATTTGGGAAATTAAACATTTTTTTCTTAGGCATTTCTTTTTGTAATTCCTGGGATATTATTTTTAGAATCCTTCAATTACTCTCCACCTTCTATTGTTTAACAATAATTTGGTGTTAAATGTTTGTACTCAAATCACTGCTAGCTACTGCTGAAGACCAGGTTACTCTATGTTTAGTTATGCATCTTTTGTTGGGCTCAAAATCGCCAACAGGATTTTTAAGTCTCTCAGCAAAATAGGCGTACTTCTTCCTCCAAAGTCCAAATGACACAAAATAAACGTTTTCTGAAAGCCTGTTTTTTATCCTTTTTATACCCTAGCAACAGTTTAGCAAAAACAATTCTTACTATTTTAATTAGTTTTTATTCTGAATGTAGGGTTTTTTTTTACTCCCACTGTATATTGCGTAACTTTGATTTGGAATCAATTCGCTATTTTCGCCATTCGGTACACCCCGTTTTACTTCCACTATGTTTTAGCAAAATAGAATGTGCACGTGTTTTGCGGGCGCGGCCAGCTTTGGAGGTAGAAGAAGAAAGACGCTGCAACGGCCATCACAAGAGATTAAGGGACCTGCAATGACTCCTGTGATTATCAAAATGGCTAACCTGCCAGTCAGGGACTAAGATTGCTCCGTCGAGTCTGCACCCATCTTGAGACAACTCAAAGGGTTTGTTATAATTATCCCTGTTTCGATCCAACACGAATATGCAAGCTCAGCATAGTGTGGTAGCAACATCCACTACACTATCCTAACTTGCTGCATCCAGAGATGGCTCCATTTCCCCCTCCCACCACGTCACCACTGGTCATCTCAGGGCGGTTTGAATTGTCACTCTTTCCCCCTATGTTTTATAGACAACCACCAGATCTCCTTACCAGAGCCTTAGGCGCTTTTGTCTTTATATACCGTGTTGTGGAAGTCCCAAGGTCCACTTGGCCTCCCACAGCAGACAATTCATTTCTCCCTTCTCTTGCAGGCTTATGGACGCCACTTCCTGCCCACGTACATCAACCCAGGACTTGCAAGTTCTTCAAAAGAGGACTCTCACTATCAGTCAGCGATTGACATAAAAAGAAGTGATGTCCATGTATTCATCTCTTTGCACCTGGACCACATTCCATGTTTCTCAAAGATCTTGTATGCTACACCGACACGTCCACTCTCTACACGTTTACGTTTATGCTTGTTAAAAGGTTTATAGTTTTATTAGGTCTTATGATTATATATGGGCAAAATAGATTTGGTACCCAGGAGTGAACTCATTGTAAGTTGTGCATGCACCCTGGAACATTGATATATATCGACGAATATTACTACACTGCATCATATTTATTAATGTTAGTCTCGATTTTCACTAAACAACCCCACTAGAGATTGCCTATGTGGTATTTCGCCTTTTTCTCTGCGAGGAAAAGATCATTTTGAAAAAGTAGTGACAACTACTGTTGGGTTGTTTTTGGATAATGAACTATATATATCTCCCACTATTCCAACACCTCAGGTGAGTATTTTTTCACACTACTTCCCTACCACAATATTGTATTTGTAATAACTATTCAACTTTTTAGGCAACACATTACATCTCGGTGGCATCAAGCTTTGAGAAAAAAATGAACCTGCGGCAATGTTAAAAGTTGTTATAGAGGAGGAGCAGGACCCAGATCAAACTCGTGTGTTTACCCCTCACTACAGAAAAAGTTTGACACTTTTGTAGTTAGTATAGACCTCAACATCAATGCTAGGTAGTAGTACTCTCAAAAAAAAAATGGACAAAAAGGTCAATTTCTATTTGTACAGGGGTCAAAATTAGAAGTTGCTCCAATTTTGGTAAAAAAATGAAAGAAGTTGCTCATCTAGCTTACTGCGTTGAAAATAAGGAATAGTTTGTACCATCGCAATGCATATTTACCCTGTTATGCCGACAAAATATCATCAGGGCCCCATAATGCATTGGTGTTTGACCTTCTTGAACCTTATCTCCGTAGTAAACATGTAACATAATCAACAAACTATACTTTTTAGGAGTCCTCCTACCTCAGGCAAAAATTGGCAAGTATTTTTAAATTAATCAGATTAACTTTTATGTTTGACCCCTGTACAAATTGAGATTGACCCTTTTTTTTTACCATTTTTGTCATTGTTACCCTATAACCTGGAATCCTATGATTAGATGGACAAATGGCATACGTTGCAACATGATTGGGATCATTTAAAAAGTTGACCCCTGTGTAGACTGAAATTGGCCCCCTATTGAAAAAGTGATACACAATTTGAGAGTGCTTACTACCTTGCATTGATGAAGAGGTCCATCCAACTACCAAAGATCAGGGCCGCCGAGAGAAATTGGCGGTCCCGGGGGAACCTTGGAGTTACGGGCCCCCTTTTACATACTTCGTTTTTTTCAGAACCCCATACCAGGGTAAGATTTTGAAGTTACAGTGCGCTGGGTGTGTGGGAGCTGAATCGTGTTTTTTTTTTTAAGTATTCATATGTAAGTGTTTATGGAGACGGGCCTCGGGTGGGTGCGGGGCGAACCCTTGCATGGTGTTCACTTGTCCAAACACATTTTCCTTCATGAAAATTTGATAGAAACAATAGAAATTTGTAATGGTTTCACTTTTAATGATAGAGGAATGATAAACGGTTTAAAAGTAAAATATAGCTGATGGTCTTTGTGTTCAATAATAATATATACTGTTCATGGAGAGTTCAGATATGAAACGGCCGGGGATATGTGCAGGCACGAAGCGCGAAACCCGTGCAATGTTTCACTTTCCACAACACATTCTCTCATGTTATTAATAAAAAAAAAAAAGAAACAATTTGAAATTGGTAAATCCACTTATAAATTCTGACCAACCGTTCTGCTTAAACAAATCTTAATTGTTTGTGTGGAATTCTCCAAAGCAAAAGGTAATTGTTTTTTGTGAATTTTCAAAGCAAGAGAGTCCCTGCACTAAATTTATTACCCGCGCGTAGCGCGGGAAACAATTTCGAGGGTTACAGAGTATTTTCTCAAGTCGTAGGTATCATTCTCGCAGGAGGGGAAACGGCCCCTTATCTAACCAATCTCTCCTCTTTCCTTTCTCCCTCCTCGTCTCTTCCCTCCCCCCTCTCTCACACCTTTTTCTCCCTCTCTGACTTTTGTCTCAACGCAAGGGCTGACTTTTATTTTTTTTACGAGCCCCTAGGACCCCGGGCCCGGGGTCAATTACCCCCTTTGACCCCCCTCTTCGGTTACCTGCCAAGATTCCTACATCTTTTCTGTCGTGGGATGTAAACAAAATACAAATTCCTTTAAATAAGGCCCCTTATGATATTCTGCTCCTCCGCTATAAACAACTCGTCGTATTGGGCCCTGGTACTAAAACGGGATTTCTAAGCCGAACGAGGAGAGAAACAAGATCCGAGTAAGAATTATGCGATGACGGTAAAAACATTTCACTCAACAGAAAGAAATATATCGATAATGCGTAATAATGATTGAAATCAATACAATTGATTTGTAGCGTATATTTTTTGGGGGGTTTATGTATATTGATGTGATTACTTTGAAAACGAATTTTATAACCACCCAGGACATAAAGTTTGCCTTCTCTGGACAATGGAAATGTACTTTTTACTCTTGTTACATTAATTATATTTTAGTGATTAAATAATTATTTTATTGCTCAATTTTTACTTGAGAAAAAAGATTTCTCAAATAGAAAAAGTACTTATTTCTCAGCAAGAATAAAATGAATTCCCCTAGTGCTTATATCGATGTAGTGCCAGGTGTTTGTTACAATTTTGGCGACAAGCTACTATAGATAGATTATGGATTTGTTCCCAGCTATGTTCAAAACAAAGATTGCACATATAGGTTGTTGTCCAATAATGACATCATTGAACTATTCTTTCTATTGGCTGGAGATTGCATCATAAGATGTTTTCCTTTAGTGAATCCATTTGGATTGCATAAGATGGAATAATGCCTATTTTAAGAGCATTGGGAAATACTGGGTTGTGAAATTTATATAGTCCTAAATGCCTAATGATCCTGGTTAGGGGGAAAGTGCTCCTGGATCTAACAGCACAAATAACGCTACCTCTTTTTGCGTTAATGGTCAGGTTCTTCCTCTAGGGACTAAGGGATATATAAGGAGAATACTGCAAGTTTAACACGTTTGCACAGCATTGATCACCAGCTAATTGTTAGATTGGGCAGTAGACCAGGATCAATCTATCTTATAGATTCCACCGAGTCATAATTTTCTCTTTTCTCTGCTTGTCATCTTTTCATTTAAAAAGGATTCCATCTGTGGTTCCTTTAAAGTGGACTTTGCGACATTTAGACTTGTGCACATACGTTGTGGAATACTGCTAAAATTAGTGTGCGTCAAAGGGTAGAAAACCTTGTCCATCCTTGACTGTTGGCAAATGTATCTTCAGACTACTTACTCCGAAAAAAAGGAACCCAATTTCTGAAGAAGATATCCATAGATTCATGTCGTGGATATAGTGCGCAAGTGTTAATGTTTGGACCACTCACTCTTGCTCCTGACGATATATTCCGTAATGTTTTTTTATCAAGAATAAAGTTGCAAAGCTGGCACCACCAATCCGGTCTCTGTTCTTTTTGGTTAGTTAGCTAACCTCATGATACAGTGGTCTTTGAGGTTTAGAGACTGCAAAACGCTTCTTTTAAGCTGGGGACATTTGTCGCCACGTCCGAGTAACATTAACACCGACGGGCAATCGACGTTGGAAATACTTCAAAAAACGTTGGAGTTTTTAGAATTTTTTGTTGTCGAAAATGCAAATTGATTCAATGTCGTTCTTTAAACGTTGCATTCAATTGGATTTTCACGGAACTTTCTGAAAACAGCAACTCGATCTGTTTTCGATGTGCTAACGTCGATTCGACGTTCCCTCTAAACGACTATGCCTAGACGCCGTGGTTCTTTCCTTCTTTTCTGTCATATCCTTATAATTGTTTGGACACATTGAATCATGCTTTCGCAGAAAGAATTGTAATGTCTCATAAAAACTTCTACAATTAACCACTGGCAATATACCAATGAATTTAATGAATCGTGAAGGCTATATAAAAGGTATGAATAGAACGTCACTCTACCTTTCGCATACTGCTGATATATGTGTTTTAAAACAAATTGTTTTATAAGAATAGCAGAGATTTTATAGCGCCTTATGCTATCGACCTCTAAGCGCTTTCACAAAGGTCGCTGATCAACTGTGGCCCAACCCATCCCATAGAACATTAGCATCATTTCCGGGATGCAGCCGATCGGGATCAGCGCTTCCCTTATCAGCCAACATACATGATACCATCGCAGGCAGCCAGGAAACCAGCTTCCCAAATATCGCATGGGTACATCGGGACAACTCAGCGGTTAATTTCTTGTCCCAGGAAAATTACAAGATAGCTTAATCTCACAGGGCTCGAACGCACGCCCTATACGATGATTAGCGTACACTGGAGTCGAGCGCTTTACCTTTTGAACTATCTTGTCCGCTTGTTTTCAAGTACAATCGCGGATTGCGGTTTGATACTTGCAACGCCAAAGCTATATTCAAGATCCATTTTGGCAGACACTGGACTACAAATTCCAGACATATATTCTTTGATAAAGTAATAAACCAATTTAAGGGTGAGCTCTCAATAACATTTGACTGCCATTAAGATGTACACAGAGGTCATAAAATCACATTAAGAGATAATAAAACATAGTTTGGTAGAACACTAACTAATAAAACGCGCCAGTAGCATAGTCACTACACTCCGACTTCTGCCATAAAACTATCAATTTAATCATTAAGTAAATGTCCTGGTACGTGTTTTGTAGTGATGAAAAAAAAACAGCCGTTTGAATCTGACTGTAAGAGCAGTTGATTCAATTTTATAACTCTTTCCGTTTGGATGTGTCTCGATTAAGCTACCATAAAGTAAAGCCCAAAGTTAATATAGACATATAAGCGCAGGACGGTTCATAGTTGTTTATTTAAGGCCTGACTCAGAGATTTTGAAATTTAATTTTTTGTTTTTTGTAGTAATTAGAATATCATCTAAACTACAGATATCACTTCCATATGCTTAATAATTCCAAAGCTCGAGATGAATCAGATTTTCGTTTTCACCAGTAAACATTTTGCATCAGTACAACATCATAGGAACCGTGGTTATAACAGAATTTCCGGATCCGGAATTTTATAACAACTTGTGATTTTCTCATAAAGGACTTCCGAGTTGAGCTTAGTTGTTTCACACATGGATTATATATGGGTAAGCATTATGTAGATGCAAAAAATACGATTCCAAAATGGAGTGCGCCCTCATCGGAATCTCTGAGTGCAGCCTTTAAAATGATACTTTGGAGAAATACTTCTAGATCAGAGATAATTTTCCACTTTGGTTTTTTAGTTTATAATTAACATTCGTTTTAACCGTAGCATTAAGATATTTCATTCAGAAATGGTATACCAATGCGGAGATAGTTCACCAACACAAAATGCACTAGCCTAGCATGTATTTGAGTAGGATACGTGGCAAGGTCATATATCAAACAATTATCTAAGCACCTAGACTTGCCAAACCGCAACTTCGTGCTTTCAAAACTTCCAATGTCACAGTGGTTAAATAAATGATGACTGACGGTTTCCATCTACTGGTGAACAATCATCAGTGTAGATGTAACAAGGATGCAGATGGCAATTTTAAATGCAATAAGAGGGCAGGGTAAAATACAAGAGATAGACTTGACATTGACAACACTGCAGTGGTTCAATGGATCTATGACAATTTCACCTTTCTATGAACACAGGCATTATATTTAACTGAGGCATAATTAAGATATAGACAACAAAGGCGTGTCTCGATATTATTTTAGACAAAATTCAATATTTAGTACTATGCTTAGACATATCAGTATTTGTTTACACAATCAGACCAGTCTTTTAATTTAAAATAATTGAAATCACAATCACAGCATCAGCATATCACATTATATCATGTACAGACCTGGCCTGCATGTTTCCGCATGGTTCCACTGCTCCAGACACTTTATTTGTAGGTTTTTAGATCTCCATTGCAATTGAAGACCGTTGACATCCCGTTAA
Organism: Ophioderma brevispina; assembly: GCA_023653785.1. Lineage (NCBI taxonomy): Eukaryota > Metazoa > Echinodermata > Ophiuroidea > Amphilepidida > Ophiodermatidae > Ophioderma > Ophioderma brevispina. The sequence goes on along the minus strand of JAMKCH010019990.1, from coordinate 13,250 downwards.
TAACGGCTTATTCCTATTTAAGACAACTGTCAATTTTAAATCAAAATGGCTGTCCTAACATAGTTTAGACACAAAAATCCGTCAAATATAATTTTTGAGCAACGCATATAAAAAGTTCCATTTGTTAGGCAAAGTGGCTGCCAGAAAGGGCACGATTTTTCTCTAGATGGGCCTTAAACCTCTACACTACCAAGATAGATTTGGTGTTATATTTGCGGATGTAGGGGTTTGATGCAACCTCTGAGATTTTTTTTTTTTTTTTTTTTAAAATATTCGAAATTTTAACATCACAAGTCAAAGGTCACACACGGGGAAATGCACTAGTGCATTTTTATTTTTTGGGTAACAGCTCTGTAGACAATTTTGAGATCAATGTCAATTTGGTCACCCCTATAGACCATACAGACTCAGACTCGTTTTTACATTTTGCCCACTAATTACGCAACCAAATTCCAAACAATTGTAAAGTAAGGCAGATGAGAATTTGACACCACTTTCAATACCAAACGGAGCACTGTAATAAATTTTTATTCCAGGATGACCTGAAATTTACTAGGGCTTGTACATATTATCTACTATAATTTTGGCTAAGTTTTATGTTGTATGTAGTGGGTATATGTGTATGTATGCTCGCAAACGGCTCCGTCAGTTTCGATCTATATTGCGCCAATTCACTAAAATTTGCCTGAGGATACCGACGGGCTATCCGCTATATTTGACGAATCTGTTCAGAATGGCTGAAAATCAGCGAAATATGCTCGTTGCTACTGTAAATTACCATTTGTTGTTACGTCGTTACTAAGTCGGCTCGTATGGTGTGATGCGTTGCGACGGGTGGTTACGCCTGCCAACGGGCACGATGTCGCGTAGACACCGTAAATAAAAGGCTCCTTATAGTACAAACGGGTGGGAAAGAAGAATGGTCACGAACACTTCATGTTATTTCTGCTTTGATTGTCGTATGTATGGATTCTACGGGTTACCCCATGGAGGTTTATGAAGGTAAAAAAATAGAATATCCGGAAAAGACGGGATGAAATATTACGTTTGAAATTTTATTGTTTAGAAATAGGAACTATAAAATCCTAAGCTCTGTATGGTGCGCAACTACGAGGAATAAAAACTGCTATTACGGGATGTTGTGGGGGGATTGCGAAAAATTATATGGGTTGATTGAGGGAGTGAGAAAAAAATGTGAAAATACGGACTAAGGCTTACCCCACGTGGAGTACTTTTGAGAAAACAGTACACGGACACTTAAATATTGAAGCGGTAATTAAATTTGAATTGGGGTGGTATTATTTTAAAAATACGAGAAAAAAATAAATATACGGAAAGATAGGCCCGATACGGGATTAAAATATTCAGTTACCGGTTTCCTTAAAATCTTTTCTTAGAAATCGGTAACTACATTAGCTATAATAGGATATGATAGTTACGGGATTTTGATTATTAAAAGTGTTAAAATACAAAATGTGGACTCGGGGAGTCCTAAGTTCAGGGTACGGGTTTGGTTGCGGTGGTCGCGGCATAGTGTGTCATTTCTTTTCTTCAGTGATTGCTTCAGTTTCAGCTGATCGCTCCCGTTTCCCTAACTAGCGGGACCCCGCCTAGTTAAACTAAAGGGCGGAACCTAGACAAATTATACCCTTTTTATCCTTATAAAATGAGATAATGCTTGGTGTAACATTTAAACACATTTATACCCCCGTATTTTTGACAATGTTCCACATTCCCTAAGTGTGATACAAATATTCGGATACTCAGCAATCCTTCAAACTGTTAGAAAAAACATCTTCCACAACCTTCTCCTCGAACTTTTTGAGAATAGGGTTCTCATAACCCTACTAGCCTAGTACTAGTATCGTATTTGAATCTAGACATAAGAGAGAGAGAGAGAGAGAGAGGTCCGTTTTTCGGATTGGCATCCATCTGGAACAATAGACCCCTCACCAGAGCATATAGAATGTGGTCCCGGTAAATGGCCACTAGTCCGAACCACCGACACCCACTAATTGCCTGACTCAATGACTGAAGTTATACTTTAAGCCCTGTGTGTTTTCCAAAACTTCAAATTGGCCGGATTGAGGCTGCAGCACGTTTCCATATCACAACCAGAGGTTGCAGCAGCAGCACAATTGGGATGTAAAACATGGGGTAGCTATACTAGCATAAAAAACCATCAAATTTGGATTTTCCTGTTCGACAGCTAATACAAACAAGTGAACATAGTCATTCAATTCATGAGCTTATTTGTAAACAAATTTACAATCCATCACCACTTGAAAGTTAGTTTGCCTTTCGCAACATTAAAAGGGAAAGGTACCTGGCCCACACAACACCTTACAATACAATGTAGAAGTGGGAGACTTATTGCCATGGGAACTTCCAACTGAGCACAGCTTTGTTAAAGCTGAAAGAGGTACCTCCTAGAGTGGGAAAAGGCCACATATCATCCTTTAAAAAGTAGACCACTGGATCTTCAACTACCGCCATCAGTTGCGCTAATGTATACAAGCCTAAATGACAGATTGGAACATCTCTAGACATCAACCAACAAATCATTCAGATTTTAAATGATATTTTTTTTTTAAAACATTCAATATTATCAGTCAATCAATCAACTAAATAAAATTTCTGGATACAACCATCCATTTGCATGGCCTTTATGTTATGAGAAGCTTTGACGCTAGTTGAAATGCAGCCTGTCTCGATGCTCTACCAACAACAAGCATTGAGAGATTATATACGACCATTGTTATGGCTTTACAAAAGGGATCGAGGATCAACATAAAGAAAGGGATGATGCAAGGTATACAATCTCACCCAAGTTGTTTACTGCTTGCTTCGAAAGAATATTCCGGTCACGTGCAATGGAAAAAATGTCACCATCAATGGAAAAACATTTAACCATATTGATTCGCAGTTATATCTATTAATCAAAAGATAAAATGTGAAAGATGGAAATTTTATACTAAAGAGAGATTAACGTTCCTCAAGATCTCCTCAGTAATAGCCAAGATGAACATGCATAACACAAAAACTTTCGTTTCACAAAAACATGCACCGTCACGCCACAACAAGAAATAGAAAGAAGATACCTTTGACGGTCGGTTTTTAGTTTGAAGAAAGGGATAGTTCTTAAGATTAAAATGGAGGACAAAATTAATCTGAATTTGAAATCTGAAATCTTAAATTTTAATCTGTAAACTTGTGATTTGTCCTTAATAGCATCTAATTAGATTAATTTTAATCTAAGAATTTAGAAAGTAACAGTATGGCACAAAGATGGAGAACCAAGCTTTGGATGGAGAGAGTATGGTAAAACCCAGTAACTTCATGAAAAGAGATCTCTCCATATGGCCTGAACAGAAAGGTTTCAAACTATGTAAAATTCCAACCATCAAATTCGGGTGGAACAACGAACACCGTTTCTGCCAAAGTGGAGAGTAGCTGGATCAGTACAGCACAAAAAACGAAATATGTTGGTAATCAATACAAGGACAGACATGAGAACAACTAAATACTGCTCACGTATCGAACACTGATAATTTCGAAGAGTATAAGTGTCAAATTCCTGGAAGGCAACAATTATAAGACCATCTCGGGGCAAGACGGTTGCACTGCAGTTTTATTCTGTCATGACTTGTGTGTCTAATATTTATTCTTGTATGAACTTTTTGAACAAAAAAAAAAAGAAACTTCACTCATTTTAAACTCTCTTCGCTTCTGAGTGTGTGTATGTTCATCAAATGTATCATTGACTATCACAGGTACATTTTTCGACAATAACAATTAACAAATCCAAATGCTGAAGATAGTTGTTATAAGGCGAAGAGCACACGTTTTAACTTTCGTGCACCGTAACCATGGTTACCCTCAACCAATAGCCATAGGATGAATGCTTTTGCACTAATGGATGCTGAGGGGAAACGTTACCTGTATTGTTACTCGGGTCATCATCACAATAATCTTGTAACCGCTCAAGGTAAGAAGTTTGATGTCCTCAAATTCCCATAGTCTTGAGTGCTATTTTGGACTACCCAAAACTACTTGCCCAAAATAGCTAATTCAATCACATGGTTATATCTTTCACTTAGAAGCTTCCAATACACAGAGACTATTGTTTGTTCTATGTAGCAGTAATGCATCTATATGTATAAGCAGGTGTGGCCATACTTATCTATATTTATTGTGTGTTGTGCTTGATTCTATTGACTGAATTGTTGACAAAAACGTTTGATCGTGACATACATATTTTAAAGATTAGAAGCATTATTTGGATTAATATCTCGAAACCTGTGATAAAATATGATAAGAAATTACGAACCGCAAGAACACTTCAGAAAGTAATACTCAATAAATATTTTCAGTTATTTTGTTTCTATGTTGTCTTGATTGAAAATAATTTTGATTAATTGAGTTTCAGTTTTTGTTTATATTCTAACATACACAGTTAAGACTTTTACATTTAAAAATATTAATGGCTTTTTTTATTTTTACAAATACAATTTTTTTTAAAATTCACGCACAGGTTACTAGATATAGTAACTACGCCCATATTTCAATACAGAGCCAACTGTATTTAATTTTTTATTATATTTTTGCTATTGTATAATGCTCTTGCACTGAAGTGTAAAGAGTGTAGTCATGCTAAGACCAGAACCCATGTACAGTACATGACTATTACGTGAAAAAGTCCAACAATGTCATAAGAACTTATCTTGTTGTTTACCTTAAATAAAAACTTTGCTTTCTTCGCCCCAATTGGACTGCTATGTTTGAATATGATCCTATTTCCATTCATGCCCGCAAATGTAATACTTCTGTATTCATTTGATGAATATCAGCATATACCAATAGGGAATTACTCTGTATTTCATGTTTTCTTAATCTCCATCTTTTTAAATTTTTGTGTGATTTTGTAGAACAATAACATGTTTATCTCCAAATACATTAAATTTCCCTGATTTTAATCAAGCTACTTTCCTCAAATAAGCACATATGAATACTAAAGGACGCTACTCCTATATGTGGTTAAAAACCACGATCACTATTTCTTCTTCAAAGTCCATTTTTTGCAAAGCTGTATTGGAAATTGTTGTATTAGAGAACCCGTCTAAGTGGGCTGATTAAAAAGATTTCTCAGGAATCAGTAGAGTAATTTTAAGGGTAAAGCATCTTTACTTCTGATCCAATAGTTTGTCTTAGTTTTGTGTATTTTTCGCAACACCTTTTGCCTTTGTAGCACTTGATTAGACTTGTCAATCCGTATGATTTTTTCGGGTTGGTACAATTTTGTACCCCAGTTGAATTCACAAGCCTTGACGGAATAAAAGTACAGGGATACTGTACTTTCTTCCGCAAAGCTGCTGAATTCAACTGGGCGCAATAACGTGGGGTCACAAAATGTACCACCCTATTTTTTCTGTAGTAATTTCTGCCAGTTTTGTTTGCTTTTGGGATCTTCCTTTTGTACAAAACTCATAAAACATGTGTGAACCAAGATATTGAGCAAAACCTAATTGACATATAGACACATACAACGGATATACACTACAGCGCGCACACCTACACACAGTCACATACACACTCATACCCACAAAGAAGGTCGCAATTCATAATTTTAATAATATCAAATTTTCCTCCAGAAATTAGCTTTCGTAGTGCAGTCGTTCTCCGTGAAACTTGGTTTTTAATCATTTGGTTTATTATTAAGAATGAGATATACATACGTCACGATTGAAATTAAGATGTTCTGATGCACCTATTTATGATATTTATTGATTTTAAAAAATTATGGTGGAATAATATTTAATCTTCAACATTTTATGAATCTCTCTCTTTTCAATGTTAATAACACTCCCGCTCTATTTATAAATAATATGCACAGGATGAATGGAATAATGTTGATTTTTCTAAATCAGATACATTTTAACTATATTACCATTTGAATATAACCTCTTTAACTACATGTACTATCATTTACCATTTCTTTTTTATTGCCGTATTCCTGTGTTAATAAATGTCATAATAGCAGCGATGTTGACATATACTCTCTGACATGAGTGATATCTCCCTGATGCAGGTTTATAATTGGCACCGTTTTGAAGTATGTCCATTCTCAACATGTCCGAAATTGTTTCGCTCGTTGTTAATCAATCAATGTGATGCTGGTTTTGTATTCGGTCCTTTTACGTTGAACTTTTAATCCATCATTAAAGGAAATCTGTCAAAGATTTGTCAAGCTCAGTTTGACTTACATTCATAAAATAATACATACATCACGATTCCCGACAAATAAAATACAATTTTATGTAAAATTAACAAACAGAGGCTTTTAATTTTTGCTTTTGTACATACAAGAACACGGGCGGATTTTTCGCACGGCTTCATTGATCAAAGCGCCCCTTTGTTTCTCCGCGTGACGTCAAAGTGATGACCCAAAAACATCGTGTTTGACTCGAATTATTATTGATGACACTGTAATATTGATGGATTAATGAAAGTATAATAAAATTTGAAAACTAAGTTAGAACAATGACTATTTGTTTCATTTCGTTGTGTTTAATTATTATTGATTAAAACCCATCGATCGCAGTTATAGGAAAGTTGCAACACTGCGATATGATGTCACAACGAACGACGTAAATTATGGATGTCATCACTTTGACGTCACCATTTGCCTGCGTTTTGGATTTGTCGGAATCGTTTTCAAGCTATTGGGCGGAAAAATTAAAAGGTCCAAATCTAACAATGGTGACAATTTTCAACTTATTTTGATTTATTATATAATCTACGTTACTTAAGCTTTCCTCCAACCAAATTTTCCAATATTCAGAATCATGACATATTTCCTTTAAGGAGGACACTGACACAGTTTGAAAATTGTTTCGCCCTCAAAGATGGTTTCAAAATATATATGGGTTTGGCATGTTGTAAAGCTTTATAAATTTTATTATATTAGAGCATAATAGCCCACAAATTCAAAAGCCTGTAAAGGCCCACATAATATGGGTAAATGAGAATAATGTAATTTTTTATAATAAATCACTCCAGAATATGGTTTCAATCAGGTTGCCTTCGGATCGGAAGTGTTACACGCAAGAAAACACACGCTGGTGTCAATTCCTAGTCATCCACCCTGTTTTACCGGTCTGTGGATCTTTGTGGCTCTAATATCAAGAGTACGAGTCTGTGATCTTCATATAAATAAACCCAATTTGTTGATTAAAGTTACGGCAGTCCCACAAATTAGGCTAAAATCACAATGAATAATCACTGGATCCCTTTAGCCTCATAGTTAAAACATCCTGGTGTTTTATGGTATGATGCTTTTGCGCATAAATATATCTGCATGCTCCAAGGTCTAAACCATCATTATAAGCGAAATTGAAGATTTATCCCCTATTTTTTGCCGACCAATGTGCCTGTGTCGCTTTAAAAATATAATCTACATGTATGAAGATATTTTAAAAAATATATTCTGCCATTCTTCCAAGGTCCTATACCATCATTTAAAGCAAATTTAGAACTTTCCTCTTTTGTCGACAATGTGCCTGTACCGCTTTAAATATCTTACTTCTAGTAGTTTGGAACGATAATGGAGGAAAATGGGAATAAAATCCCTACATAACACTGCCACCTGTTATCAGATCTCTTGACCTCCTACATATGGTTTGATGCCTAATGGGTAACAAAGGGGAGAGAGAACGAGCTGGGTATCTTTAAAAATAAGATAGTGCTAAAATGGCAGAATTTTTTTTAAAAAAAAGTGTTTATTTTTTTTTATTTCTATTTACGTTTCACAGTGTTTATATATCCCACGGCTTCTGTCCCACTACATTAAAGCCTCGTCCCCCCGATTACCTCAAAAAGTTGCGATTCTTAAATCATCTGAACCATTCACATTAGTAATCTATGTGTGGCCCAAATCTTACGTGCAAATTCGGGTCGTGTGTCTGTAAGAAATTCCGCAATTTTGTATTTTTCCTGTCCGTAACGCAGACAAAAATTATAGCAACGGTACCCTTTGGGGCAGTGGGAAAACGATTCATTTGCCTCATAACACAAAACCGCAAAGTCGGGATCAGCTAAAAATTGTGAATAAGCTTTGCTCAATGGTCTAAGTGAACATTGAATAAAACATAAGGTGCTGGAATCACGAATTCCCTTTAAAGCAATTATGGCACATTTTTTGAAGAGGCCCCCCATTTTCAAAATTTGATTATTTTTTTGCACAGTTCGTTGGTGATTGTCTAGGACTATACCTGCGAACGAGAATGCTAGAAAACGTATTTATCACAAAATAAGCATTTTGTAATTAGAATTGGTCTCCTGGATTGTACTTAAACGGCGAGCGGAAATACTCGTTTATGTCCGTCCATGATGAAATAGTGCCACCTCGAGAAAATAACCAATACTTGACTTGCCCGAACTATTAAAACAACTAATGGATGAGCGTATACACGTACATGGCGCGATGTTCCCGGCTATTCCATTTGAAGGCCGTTTCCAGCAGCCGTTTAAAAAAAAAAATTATTATCGGGGATCCCCGATAAAATTATTCTAGTACAAAAGTCCCTTCGTTGGTGACACATAGACATTTTGCGAGCTTAACAATTCACAGGTATGTTTTTTACTAGCCATTACCATTCAACCGTGTAAAAATCTCCAAATTTTTGCAAAATTGGGGGCGCCCTTCCAAAAATGTGCTAATATGCTTTAAGTTCTGGCGATTGTCACCGGTCACTATCGGCAAGCTATTCCACCCTCGTGATTCAGGGAGGTACTATCGACTGCCCAGGTGAATCGCGTACTGTCATCATTCGTCACTCTCAATGATCCTTGATGCAAGGGATATAAAAGAGGGGACAGTATCACCAACCCCCCCTGTATTAGTAATTGCTAACACAAATTGTTTAACCAGCTTGAATTAGTAAGTCCATCTCCTGTCCGATATTGATATCAGAAGTGGTACGACGGCAGTCTATACTATCTTGGTAAGTGTTCTGTGGACTATGATAGTTTCTAGTCTCTGTAGCACCTTTTATGCTTCATTTGCTATCCGTCAATATGAAACGCTTTACCAAGACTAGTATAAGTGTTTCTAAGGCCTTATATTACATCTACCAATATTTGTCAGCAACGGTGGACTCTTCCCACTTTAAAAAAAAAAAGTAAGCCGTATATTTAATGTACAATCTTTCCACCTGTTCGCATTAGAGTCTAAAGGCCATCCAAGCTTGTCATGTCCATTGATTCACCAGGTAATCCTATCCAGTGGTTTCTATTTCAAACCGTTTAAATATAAATGCCTCAAAAGTGCGAATGCTACATACGCATTCAAAAGGCGTCCAGTCTGAAATAACTTGTTGAATCTATATGGAAAGGCTATTCGAGTGACGCATTTGCTATAACCCGCCTTAAAGCTACTTGTCATCGCCAAGAAATGCAATTGAATACGTTTCGAATTTAGTGTGCCTGCTGAAAGTATTAGTTATATCCAGATCACGGATGCATAATGCATCAAAGGATTGACCTAGCCCTTTTATTTTTGCTTTTTTGGAGATTGAGAATGCGGATTACACCGATACATCAATGCAAGATAGAAGATATAAAACAGATCGTTACTCATATAGTGAAATGCATTACGCTTAAGCGAGATGCATGATCACTGTTACGGTCGATACCCAAGGTAAAAAAAAAACTCACGTAGTTCATAAAACAAATATCACAATGACTATAAGACAAATGTAAGACGATTGACTTTTACAATTTGTAAATTGAAAACAAGGGTTTCAGGAGTTCAGGTCACATCACCGAAATACAATGAAGTCAAACATAATAAAAACAAGTACATATATCTAAAAATGTATACAAAAAATTGTGAAATTTCCAACTACATATAATCAGAGCATTTTTCACTTCCAGTAGAGCAAAGCTAAGTGTATAAACCACGCCATTGATGTTTTTCCTTCACCTTTACGCATCCGTATGGAAAATCTACCGTTATTACTTCGTCAAAAATGCGCACGAGCCACATGACGACTGAGCCATGCCGATCATTCATGGACCACACCACATATCCTTCTTGGTTTACGCAGAATAGAGCAAAAACCTTGGCAGAAAGGCCTAAATTTGTTATAGCGACTCTTATTGCCCAATCTCTCCAGACAAATGAGTAAAATAATGGACATGATAATAAACATTTTATTAGTTGATTAATTCTGATTTTGTCATTAAAAGAGACTTGTGTTCTGTCTGCTCTATAAATCAAGAACTAACTTGTTTCTTTCTGGAACCAATAAAGTAACTCCTCTCTTTGAGAAGTCAAAATAATGAATTAATACCTTTCTATAAAGAATCTAATAAGTGAACTAAAACCTCTATTAAACGAACCGAATAAATTAAACCACTGAACTTTACAATTGAACCTACCCTAAGTATCTAAATCAAATGTTTTAATCTTTTACCTTACTACAAACACAGATGAACTTTTATTCTACAACTGTAAGGTTAGTTGAGTTTAAGAAAGAACAATTTCAACGTTCCCTCTAATGGTTGCCATAATTAATTCCATTGATAACAAATGATTTAGATTGGCTAGCCTTTTATGTTTAGAATAATTAATAGCATTATGGAACATTCTTCAAGTTTTATCGATGTTTTCCGATTCTGTTCTTAATCAGATATTTTTTGTCTATACCCATTTCTTGTGTTCGTTGTGCATGTGTACTATTGTTAGAACACACTAAATAAAAATAATTGAACTTAGCGAGCACAGTCCCTCTTTAAACAGAGACTTGTTCTTGTAATTTAAACTTGATCCATGTAATAGGAGAGGCCATATTGGAAATAAGTGGGTTAATAGCGAACCGTTTAATACCATCAGCATGTTCATTGTATCGACTTTTAAAGCGCTCATGACAAGGCTAATGTACAATGTTATTCTCGAGACTGCAATAACGAAGGATACCCTTAGTTCCATTTTATTTCCCACTATAGTTCTTTTCCATCGAGATCAAGAACAATATTGGTGCCATAATACTCGAAAAGGCTTTGTTCGCTGCTTAGTGCATTGTGTTAACACAGAGCCGCCCAGTTTCCCGTCAAACGATGGAAATGTTTTACAATACATTAGTACAGCTCAGGAATTTAAGGCATTTTAGTATCTTTTAAGACTAAATATTTGCTGTAAAGGGAATCATGGGGGGGGGGATATTTTGAGGATACAAACCTGCACGGATTAATTTAGAACACCACTTGGGATATGTCAGATATTTATAGCACAAAAAAGCCGAAATGATTAAAATGATCTTAAACGACTTTCATTCAGCGCATACTTTTACTGTTACCTTATCCAACATAAATAAATGAAATAAATAATGACAAAAAAATCAGAAACCATAACCGTAAAGGGAGTCACTCTACATCCCCAACGATTTTTGGAATGGAGATATATTATTGCTTTGGATAATACTAAAATATAGACTTTATAATGTCAAGCTTTTTAATAGGCAAACGTTGGAGAGGAAAACTGTTGCCCTCTCTCTATGTAATAGGTTTTAAATAATAACAACGATTTAATATTACATACATGCCTATCCATGCTCCTAACATTCAGTTTTGGAAATAACACTTGTATTGCAAATAGGCATACTCGCTGGTATATGTTTAATGTCAGCGTTGAGTAATGTTTGTCATCTAATAAGGAAAAAAATCGATTTGCAGGACATTGTTTGTCCGGTTAAACGATACCAATCGTTTTTCGAGCACAGTTAAATCTGTTCAAACAAACCGGTCATTGAAATACGGGTAAAGTACAATGGAAGGGGGAAAAGGGGAAAGAAAAACGATCTTGGTGGCTCGGGTCGACTCTGATGCATTAAAAAATACCAACAATAACGTTGAGTGAGATTTTTGGTATATTTTAACGTTTTTGCAATTTTCTGGATAAAAATTAATAATGTGTATTTTCAGTAATAAAATTAAAAATAAATGCAATTGCTATTGCATATTTGGAAAATCATGTAGGTATTGTACTCTATAGACCTGTTTGGAGATATGATGTGATAGGTGACCAGGTTAGGAATAAACACATACAATAGAAATAGAATATCACTTCCCCCTCCATATCCCAGAAAAAAAAATTTTTTGGCGTTGCCGCGGTTAAATTTACAGGCGCAAGTTTTCTATAATCCGAATATCAAAATTTATCCTCGATGTTTACGAGGCCCGACCAGATTGGTATTAATCACTGTTTTCACATAAAGAAAAAACAGTAAAAAGATTGTAATTTAGATCATTTAAAGGCTGATTCAGAGATTGATTGAGGAGGGCGGCCTCAATTTCAAACAAATCGTGTTTTTTTTGCATATTCATAATGTTTTCGATAATACCACTGTGTGAAATAGCTAAGCTCAATCGAAGTCCGTCATCATATGCAAAATCACAATTTTTTGTTATAAAATCCGGAAATCAGGAATTTTTTTATACACAGGATCCTATGGAGCTTAAATACTATACTAAATGTTTACTGCATCAAAAAGCACAAAAAATCCGATTATCTCAAACTGGAAAATTTTAGATCACTAATATTAGTTATAGTGACCTATTTTCATTATTTACGCCAAAAAATTATATTTCGAAATCTCGAGTCAGCCTTTAAAGACTTGCGGTCGGCGATTTTGTGGAATTATCTCTGAATACTCTGTCAGTCTAATAGTTTAATGAAAGACTTGGTACAGTCTAACTTGTGTGTTCTTTATCGATTAAAACATAAATATAATATAGATACGATTTAATGTTCAGTATAACTAAATCAAGTTTCGAAACTATCTCCAAACCTCACTGCATCATAGCCGGAGTGGTATCCCGCGTACCGTAAAGCCGTGAGCTGAAAAAATTACAAGGTTTAAACTTACATTGGAGTTTTGTGAGATAACAATATTTTTGAAATTTACATTTGCCAAGTTTACAAGATATATATTTTGTTAAGTTTTCAAAATGTAAATTTATTCAAGGTCCCACTTCCGGCAACACGTCTTAGTTTTATGTTGCTTTTTGATGAAGTTAAAACTTCCGTATCTCAAAATGACCAAAGTGTCAGTTATTAGAACTTTGTAATTCGCAACTCACGATATAATATAATCATGCGTACGCAAGCATGGTACAGACAAACAAAAGAATTGGGAAGGTTTTGGTTGATGTCTGCAGTAATGGTGGCTAGGTTCTGACATCACCTGACT